>JAJOZX010009003.1:82500-158035 GCA_023014485.1 Bathynomus jamesi
CTATATATATATATGTCTATATACATATATATATATATATATATATATATATATATGTTCTATATACATATATATATATATGTTCTATATACATATATATATATATATCTATATACATATATATATATATTCTATATACATATATATATATATTCTATATACATATATATATATATTATTCTATATACATATATATATATATATTCTATATACACATATATATATATATATAGTCTATATATTAATATATATATTCTATAATATATATATATATATATTTCTTATTATATATATATATATATTTATATATATATATATATATATACTATTATATATATTATATATATATATAAATATATATTATATATATCTTATATATATATATATATATTATATATATATCTATATATATATATATGTTAACACCCCTTTATGGCCTGAGTCGGTTCGGATTCGACGGGGGGGTTCGTTAGGAGGCTGCAACGGATGCTTCTTCTTTATACTTTTCTTTAATTCTTTTCTCTCGCTTATTAATTCTTCTCTTTTATAATTCTCTGATCCTTTCTCTTATACTAAAATTATCGACTTTTCTTTTATAACTTGTCGACTTGACTAAGTTCTGAAGAGAGCACGGCTCGAAGGGAAAAATAAAAAGTTTCTCTTACTTTGGTTTACTTCTTAAAAATTACAGTTAGTACTCTGAATTTACAAGGGTAGAGGTTCGACCTCTTTCGACCATGGCTCAGGCCGGAATCTAAAAATATTAAGAAGGCAAGGGGCCTCGCCCCCTCCTAATGAGGTGCTAATATGAAGTCTAATGGAGAAGTGCCTTAAATGAATCATTACATTTAATTACAGTTTCACTGAAGTACATTACAAGTTATTGTTAATTACAGTTTCATTTAAAGTATTACAAGTTATTGTTAATTTAAAGTATTACAGTTAATTACAATTAAACAGTTACTATATCTTTGTCTGTTTTTACAGTGTTTCATATTAATAGACAATTAAGATGTTAGAAATATAATACAAAGTACATGGGCACATAACACACATGATATAACATAACGCATGATAATGTTATAAATTCGAATCAGAGGGAAAGGAGACTTTTTTTATCTTTGAGGCGCTCGATCTGTCGTCGTGAGTGGAATTTTATAACTTCTTAACTCAGCATTTTTGAGTTCATCTCGGGAGGTCATATAATAAAAATAAAAATGAAAAAAATAATACGAGAACGTATTTTTGCGTTTTCGAACGAAGGCATGAAGTTTCGCGTTGAAACGAGTAAAAAGATTTAATAAAAAAATTTATATACTTACAATGATCAAGGGAAATCAATGACGTAAAAAGAATACATGTACGTAATCATGATCGTCAATAGACAGGTACGACTGCACCACAGTAGTGTACACATATCATTCGTCACACAATAGGTTGTGTGCGTAATATAGACACGAGTAAACATAGACTGATAAGTTGATAGGGCATAAGTAGACAATAGGTAGATGAATGAATAAGTAATAAAATTAATAAAGGATAGCGGTCGAGAAAGAACATGAATGTAAGAATGAGTATGGTTGAATAATAATTGTTATACTCTAACATATAAATAATGACTTCTATAGAGTGTTCGTCCTTAGCATGATGTTAAAGAATTTTCATACATTGGATACTAGATATATGATGAAGGGAAAATGTGACGTCATAGTTATTGAATTTTACGTATAGTACAAATCATTGTTAGGAAGATTTACAAGAACGAATTAGAGACACAGAGTGGGAAACGTAAAGAGAATAAAGATTTTGTGACGTCATAGTGTATAAGTCATTATTAGAAAGATGAAAATAGAAAAATACAGGAATGAATAAAGACGTACAAATCGAAATTCTATCAAAAACTCGCTTATGCGATCTTGGTTTCTTATGTAAAAAGGACATTCGAACATAAAACTATACGACATAAGTATTGCATGAAGACAATGAATCCATATAATGATGGTGTAGGAATTGTTCATTGTTCACTTTTTACATTACTCTCCCCTTTTAAAAATGATATTTATACAATAATAACATCCTAACAGGGTACCATTAATACAATACAATGAGAAAATAACATCGTAACTAATTCAAGTTAGGTGACGAACTTTTCTTTACATTACAAGTTTTATACAGAACAAGTGAGTTATTATATAATATAAAAGAATTCAAAGATTAATATTTTAATTTAGATAAACAATTAAGTTAGACAAACAAGGATATGGTTAAAAAAAATTTAGAAAATTTTTATTTATTTTTTTCTGTGGGGAAAATTACATTCATAATGACTAGGAAAAAGGGAAAAATATAAATCGTACAATCTATAAGCTAATTTTTATTGACTAGTGTAGGTAAAAATAGAATTACGTAATGGATGATGTATAGACCTGTGGTCTAGTGTGTATTTTTGTGTACTAGGTATAAAGTGTGTAGCTGATAATTTCGAGAGACAGATTAGCTGAGAGGATTGTTAAATTAACTGTATAAATGCATGAGCAAGAATTTATATATAGTAAGCAAAAATGATTAAGATTAAATTACGCGCAATGAAATAGTTTATTGTGATATCCAATGATTTTAGCATGAGGTTTGTATATATAGTATATATAGTGTGCATACATGCATTTTTATTGACTGTTGTAGGTACAAATCGAATTACGTAGTGGATGATGTATAGGACCTGTGGTCAAATGTGTATTTATGTTTATTGGGTAGAGATTGTAGTGGTGGTGATACGTTCAAAAGGAGAAAGGGGATTAGTTGATAGTTGAAGTTATACGTCAGGTGCAGATGTATCTATAAATATTGGTAAGAAGCATCTGTAGATGAGTGAGTCGGTACAATAGTATGTAGACTATGAGAGTAATTGTTCATCCCTTGAAGAACTAGATCATTAGGGGTCATTGGTGGATTAGGATTATATATTTATATAATAATATATATATATATATATATATATATACTCTAAGGAATAGATAAAACAACTTAATAAATGCATGAACGAGAATTTATATATAGTAAGCAAAAATTATTAAGATTATAACGATGATGTTTGGATACGAGTTTAATGCAAAAGTGACTGAAGGGACGGAACGTAAATAAATTCGAATATGTGTCAGAAGTAATAAATTCAATTAGGATATAGATTTTACATAATTAATCAGTTACACGTATAAGGTAATTAAAAAACGAACTTAGGACTTACAATTTATGAAAGTACATCTCACGGTTTTAAAATTGAATTTTGACACAATTAATTTCAGGTAAATTTTATATAAAAAATTATTTTTAGATGATAAAAACAAAATATTAAAAAGGGTTAATATTTTTTTGCATGTTAAGTAGGAAAATTATACTCTTTCGTTGAATGTTGATAGAATTTGAATTATTTGATTTTTTTAATTAGTCTGAAAACTTGTTTCCATATAGACAAATACATGTTTTATTGTGTAGAAGTTTTATTAAAAATTAAATGACTGAAATTTAGGGTATGTGCAGTCATACGGGTAAATTTCCCGATCGTACAGAGCAGGATAAATTAGGTACATGATCGATTAATTAATTATTACACAACTATTATTATCACGTATACATTACAATGATTATCAAAGTCATTACAACCTTTGTACAAATAATAAATTGCATAACTACATAACAAATCAGTGAATTCCGTCTTACAAACAAAGAAAAAAGGTTAAACTAAAGACGCAAATCGGTCAATTCAGGTTGAATTTAATTCTCTTTTACAACACAAAAAAGGTTGAATTAAATTCTTAAATTACATTTTCTTAAATTAAATTCTCTTAAATTACAAAGAAAAAGTTGAATTCAATTGATTGCATTGAAAACTGACTTGGGACTCGAAATAAAAATGACTTGGGACTTGGAATAAAAATGACTTGGACTCGGAAATAAAAATGACTTGGAATAAAACTGTCTGACTTGAACTCTATCAAGTATTCTGAAACTAACTTGAACTCTATCAAGTATTCTGAAACTAACTTGAACTCTATCAAGTATTCTGAAACTAACTTGAACTCTATCAAGTATTCTGAAACTTAAACTGTCTAACTTGAACGCTTGTCAAGTGAAGATTAATGGAAAATGACTGCACTTGATCTTTATGAAGTGGAGACGATTAACCTCTGTTTTGGTTGACCCTCTTGGTGCAACCTTCTGACTTGAAAACTGACTTCAAATAAAACTCTCTGACTTCAAATAAAACTCTCTGACTTCAAATAAAACTCTCTGACTTCAAATAAAACTCTCTGACTTCGAATATAACTCTGACTTCGAATATAACTCTGACTTCGAATATAACTGAAATCTCTGGGGCGGTTGTCCCTCTTGGATGCAACCTTCTGAAACTGAAAACTGATTTGCAAATAAAACTGACTCGAAACTACTTCGAGTATCTTTATAAATCTCTGGGGTTTGGTTGTCCCTTTTGGTTACAACCAACTGAAACTGTCTGAAACTGAAAATGGAACTTGAAACTGCTTCAAGTAACTCTATAACTCTATAAACTCTCTCTAAACTCTCTCTAAACTCTCTCTCTCTTAATTTGCAAGTCAATTCAATTCAGTAATTGAAAAAAATTTGCAAACAAAAAATAAAAAAAATGTAAACAACATTTCACTCTGGTATTATTATGTTTGGTACATAAAATAAAATTATTCTATACTGAATATAACAGTGAAAATAACTGCGGCAATTGACTGCGACAATTGACTCTCTTTGAAATTAACTCTGTTACAATTAACTCTGTTACAATTAACTCTGTTACAATTAACTCTGTTACAATTAACTCTATTACAATTAACTCTGTTACAATTAACTTTTGTGACTTTTAACTTTTGTGACTTTTAACTTTTGTGAAAATTACTGTTTCACTAAAAAAAATGTATCACTGGTGTCTGAAATGTTCACTGTGTTTTGTGTTAAATTCTGGCTCCATACTAAATATTAACTGTTAATAGTACTGATTTTTTTTCAAGTGTTTATAAATAACTTAAAAAAAACAAAATGTACTTAACAACATTTCTACGGGCGAAATCCTTGAGACGTGTCCTGAAGACGTCTTGCTGGCTACTTGTTCCTGGATGAAAACTAGGCGTGAAGAACTTGGAGTCGTGACGCACCGGTTCAAGGGTGGATGTTACGAACTAGAAGTCGTGACACGCCGGTCAACTGGTTTTATCCTGATGCAGGGTAATTTCTATCTTGGCCAAAGAGTGGCCTCTTCTTAAAATAATCTTCTTAAAATCTTCTTTTTATCCTGATGCAGGGTAATTTCTATCTTGGCCAAAGAGTGGCCTCTTCTTAAAATCTTCTTCTTCTTAAAATAATCTTCTCATCCTGATGCAGGGTAATTTCTATTCTTGGCCAAAGAGTGGCCTCTTCTTAAAATAATCTTCTTCTTAAAGTAATCTTCTTCTTAAAGTAATCTTCTTCTAAAGTAATCTTCTTCTTAAAGTAATCTTCTTCTTAAAATAATCTTTTTATCCTGGTGCAGGGTAACTTCTATCTTGGCCAAAGAGTGGCCACTTGATAAACATCTTCTTGTTAAACATCTTCTTGTTAAACATCTTCTTGTTAAACATCTTCTTGTTAAACATCTTCTGGTTAAACATCTTCTGGTTAAACATCTTCTGGTTAAACATCTTCTTGTTAAACATCTCTTAAAATCTGTTAAGATCCTGGTAAAGGGTCTCCAATATGTTAAGATCCTCTTCTTCTTCTTAAAATCTTCTTTTGATCCTGATGCAGGGTCGCCAATTGTTAACCCCCCCTTTATGGCCCTGAGTCGGTTCGGATTCGACGGGGGGGTTCTGGTTAGGAGGCTGCAACGGATGTTTCTTCTTTATACTTTTCTATAATTCTTTCTCTCGCTTATTAATTCTTCTCTTTTTATAATTCTCTGATCCTTTCTCTTATACTAAAATTATCGACTTTTCTTTTATAACTTGTCGACTTGACTAAGTTCTGAAGAGAGCACGGCTCGAAGGGAAAAATAAAAAGTTTCTCTTACTTTGGTTTACTTCTTAAAAATTACAGTTAGTACTCTGAATTTACAAGGGTAGAGGTTCGACCTCTTTCGACCATGGCTCAGGCCGGAATCTAAAAATATTAAGAAGGCAAGGGGCCTCTGCCCCCTCCTAATGAGGTGCTAATATGAAGTCTAATGGAGAAGTGCCTTAAATGAATCATTACATTTAATTACAGTTTCACTGAAGTACATTACAAGTTATTGTTAATTACAGTTTCATTAAAGTACGTACATTACAAGTTATTGTTAATTTAAAGTATTACAGTTAATTACAATTAAACAGTTACTATAACTTTGTCTTGTTTTTACAGTGTTTCATATTAATAGACAATTAAGATGTTAGAAATATAATACAAAGTACATGGGCACATAACACACATGATATAACATAACGCATGATAATGTTATAAATTCGAATCAGAGCGAAAGGAGACTTTTTTTATCTTTGAGGCGCTCGATTCTGTCGTCGTGAGTGGAATTTTATAACTTCTTAACTCAGCATTTTTGAGTTCATCTCGGGAGGTCATATAATTAAAAATAAAAATGAAAAAAATAATACGAGAACGTATTTTTGCGTTTTCGAACGAAGGCATGAAGTTTCGCGTTGACACGAGTAAAAATGAATATTTAATAAAATTTATATAGTTACAATGATCAAGGGAAATCAATGACGTAAAAAGAATACATGTACGTAATCATGATCGTCAATAGACAGGTACGACTGCACACAGTAGTGTACACATATCATTCGTCACACAATAGGTTGTGTGCGTAATATAGACACGAGTAAACATAGACTGATAAGTTGATAGGGCATAAGTAGACAATAGGTAGATGAATGAATAAGTAATAAAATTAATAAGGATAGCGGTCGAGAAAGAACAGAATGTAAGAATGAGTATGGTTGAATAATAATGTTTATACTCATAACATATAAATAATGACTTCTATAGAGTGTTTCGTCCTTAGCATGATGTTAAAGAATTTCATACATTGGATACTAGATATATGATGAAGGGAAAATGTGACGTCATAGTTATTGAATTTTACGTATAGTACAAATCATTGTTAGGAAGATTTACAAGAACGAATTAGAGACACAGAGTGGGAAACGTAAAGAGAATAAAGTTATTTTGTGACGTCATAGTGTATAAGTCATTATTAGAAAGATGAATTAGAAAAATACAGGAATGAATAAAGACGTACAAATCGAAATTCTATCCAAAACTCGCTTATGCGATCTTGGTTTCTTATGTAAAAATGGACATTCGAACATAAAAACTATACGACATAAGTATTGCATGAAGACAATGAATCCATATAATGATGGTGTAGGAATTGTTCATTGTTCACTTTTTACATATATATTCAATATATAATATATATATATATATATTATATATATATATATATATATAATATATATTCTATATAATATATATATATTAATATATATATATTATTATATATATATATATATTCTATATAATATATATATATATAATATATATATATATATATATATATATATATATATTCTATATATATATATATATATATATATATATATATATATATATATATATATATAATATATAATATATTCTATATATATATAATATATATTCTATATATATATATGTATATATTCTTATATATATATGTATATTCTATATATATATATGTATATATTCTATATATATATATATATATGTATATATTCTATATATACTGTACAGGGCTATTCAAAATAATCCACCTGATTTCAAATGAGAATATTTTTTAATGTTTCAAATACAGAGTGATTTGTGATACATCAACCAAAAGAAAAACTGTCCGAATTTTGTCTCTCACCTCATAAATGCTCTATGTGACTTCCCCTAATTACACGAGCAACGTCGACACGATAGTCGAATTCCTCCCATACTCGCTTCAGCATGTCCGTTGTCACTGACTCTACGGCAGTAACAATGCGAGTTCGGAGCTCATCCAACGATGTGGGCAACGATACCACCGACGGATGCTCTGAGCACCCGGTGGATCTGTTCTGTAACGTCGACGAAACTCACGCTGCACTGTGACTACCGATTTACAGCTCGAAAACTGCAACACACAAAACGCCTTCTGCTGTGCGGACGCCATTTTCACACTGACTGTTTGTTGCTAGGCTAGGCCACGGCGTGACTTTGGAGCCCTCTCGCGGTGATCTTGTAAAACTTGGAGATTTCCTCTTTCATGTGGTGTATGCCCAGTTGATGCCCGGTTGATAGGTACGGAAGTATTCTCAGTTGAAATCGGATGAATAAATTTGAATAGCCCAGTATATATATATATGTATATATTCTATAGGTATATATATATATATTATATATATATATAAATATATATATATATATATATATATATACTATATATATTCTATATATATATATATATATATATATATATCTATATAATATATATATATATATATATTCTATATATATATTCTATATATATATATTTATATATATATATATATATATATATTTATATATATATATATATATATATATATATATATATATATATATATATATTCTATATTATATATATATATATATATATATATATATATATATATATTCTATATATATATCTATATATATATATATATTTGCTTGTACGCTGTGGTGAACGGACGTGTTGGTTTGCTCTCTCTATTTAACACCCAAATTAGAAGGGAATAATCTACTCGGCGGTTTATTCTGTTTGCACCCAAAAGTGTATAAAGTATCAGTGAATCCGTGCATATAAATTATAAAGTGAATTTCATTAAAATAAAGAAAGTGCAATGTAGTTTACATAATTTATCACCAATTTTAACGTATATATTCAAAACGAAATACGGTTGGCATTCGAGAAAGTTTGAAACAAAGCAGGAAAAGGTCATAAAACACAAAGGTCAGAAAACCCTCGGAATACCCTCGACCATCGAAAGGAAAGAAACAGAAACAAAAAAAAAATAAAAATAAATAAAGAATTTGTGTGGGTATTTCTTCTTAAGCTAATTAAGGAATATGGATATGGGTCCAAATTCTCACTTAATCTGTAATTTGTGCAATTTAGTAACAACGGAAAGCCTAGCGATTAGGTGTGATTTCTACCAACGATTAAACGACTTTAACTGCATGAATTGGAATGATCCGGAAATAACTCTTGTCTCGAACGCGAAACAAGTCGTGGGGATCAAATTTCTATGTGGCGCATGTACACAGACTGTAAATTCTTTCGCGGTCTTTAAAGAAAAGAAATGGAGATAGCAGACTCCAAAGTTACAAAAAAGAATGAAATAATGGGGACGCATGTGTCCGAAATGGTCCCAACGAAAAACAGGGTGGATGAGAGAGAAGACGAAATAACGATTAACAGCATAATAACGAAAAACAATTTAATAACAAATAACGATATAAACAACGTAATACGGAAGGAAGACATGGATGAAAGGAAAGAAATAAGTAAAAGTGGCGAAGTAGACAAACGGTCCAACGAGCGAAATGATAAAAAGATAATAAGTAAAAACGTAGAAAATAAACAGCCAAAGAAAAATAATGATAATGCCAAAACTAAGAACTTGGTAAATAATAAGAAAGAAAGCAGAAGCGTAGAAAATATCGTATGCAAATACTACGCGAAAGGAAACTGCAGATATCGGGATGGGCAATGCATATATGCACATCCCACATTATGCAAAATGCATTACACAAGTGGATGTTGCAAGTTTGATAAGAAATGCATGTTCCACCATCTTACGGTCTGCAGCACTTATGAAAGATATGGGAGTTGCAAATATGAAAAAAAATGCCGATACCACCACCCTCAAAGGAACGCACCGAGGGAACAGAAAAAACGAACATCAAAGAAGAGTGGAAATTTTTTAGACGCAGCCAACACATTTCAGCTGCTAAATACTCTCCAGCAATTACAAAACCAGCTGACAAATATAAATATAGAAATCCGAGAGCCGGACAGAAGGTACGAACAAAGACACATCATGCGTGATCGGGACAACAGGTACCGACAAAGATAAAAAGAGGTAAATTCTCGGAGGACCACAAGGTAACGAAACCGGCACCCCCATCGGAAAACAAAGCGGAACCACCTGTATGCGAAAAAGAAAGAGAAAAAATAAAAATAATCCTAGCCAACATACAGGGCCTTAAATCAAACCAGTCCACGAACAAAGTTGCATACCTGAAAGGACTCATGCAAGAAGCCGGAGCAGACTTTGCATGCCTCACGGAAACTCATCTAAAGGACTGCCATGCGAACTGTGAAAATTGTGAGTCCTGTATTGACAAAAAGAAATACAAATTGACAACTATAACATCCTCCGAGCTGACAGAACAGTGAGACGTAAAGGAGGATGTGCTATTTACACACGCGAAAGGCACATAGCAGAAATGGTTATAAGTACCTCAAACAACTACGTAGAATGTGTAACAGCAAAAATTGAAAAATTAAATATGGTACTAATTGTAATGTACAGACCCCCAAACACGCCAACCTCAAAATTTTCAGATTCCATTACAGAGGTATGAAATTTAATAAAAGATCTACACTCTCCAACCCCAAATATTTTTCTCTGTCGTGATTTTAATTTCCCATTCATGAAATATAAAAGGATAGGAAAAAATATACTGTATGTATCCACCAGGACAAGGGGGGCACACGAGAAGACCAGGAGCAGGTAAAAATGCTACTAGCTTTAGCTGATGAATTTATGTTAACGCAAGAAATAACAGAAAACACAAGAAAAAACAACTGCCTAGATTTGGTATTCACAAACAACAGTAATCTAATTGATAATGTAGAAATCTCCCCAACTATGATATCAGACCACAATATCATTGAAATAACAACTAATATAAAGGCAACAGGAAAGGAAAGAACACGCACAACAGAACGAAGCAAATTCGAAATTTTTAATTTTCACTCCAAAGCTATAAACTGGGAAGATGTGACATCCAGCATGGAAGTAATAGATTGGAAAACCATTTTCGAGGCCAAGACAACGGAAGAGATGCTAATGACGTTAGAGGAGAAGACGTTAGAAATTGTGGAAAAACATGTCCCAAAGATACAACAAAGAGGAAAGAGAAGCAGGTTCGAAAGACAAAAAGGGCATTGTTCCGAAAGAGAAAAAGAGTGACTGCAAAATTAAGTAATTGTAAAGATAACATCAGAAAAATATTAAATGATAAACTACAAAGTATCGATGTCGTCATACAGGAACAAATCGAGAAGCATACAGAAAAAGAAAAAGATGACGCTATAGAAGCGATAAAGGTTAACTCAAAGTACTTCTATAATTTCGCAAAAAGAAAGTCGAAAAACCAAGCGACTATCGGACCTTTAAAAAATGAGAACAGTGATTTATCTGATGATCTAACAGAAGTATCTGAAATATTAAAAGCTCAGTATGAATCATCTTTCAGTATCCCAAAAACTGACAAATTGATTTGCGATAGAAACGCGTTCTTTGAAGAAGAACCACAAGGGGAAAGTATAACGGATTTCGACTTTACGACGGATGATATTACACAAGCCATAGGGAAACTAAAAACACACTCAACGGCAGGACCGGATAAATGGAATGCCACACTGATCAAAAACTGCAAGAATGCAATCGCTGAGCCCCTATACTGGATATGGAGACGATCATTAGACACGGGAGAAATACTGGGCATCCTGAAGAGCGAGAACATAGTTCCAATATATAAAGGAGGAGATAGATCCCAGGCCAAAAACTATAGGCCAGTGTCGCTTACATCTCATCTCACTAAAATATTTGAAAGAATAGTTAGACAGAAAATCTATGACTTTTTGGAAACTCAGAAAAAATTCAATGATAACCAACACGGGTTTCGATCAGGCAGATCATGCCTATCACAACTAATGGAACACTACAACAACATTATTGATTCACTTGAAAGTAATGAAAACTATGATGTACTATACACAGACTTTGCTAAAGCGTTCGACAAGTGTGACCACGGAATTATAATACATAAACTGAAATATATGGGAATAACAGGAAAAGTAGGGAAATGGATATATAATTTCCTTAGTGAGCGGAGGCAAGTCGTTACAGTACAAGGAGTATCTTCATCAGAATCAGAGGTCCTCAGCTCGGTACCACAAGGAACAGTATTAGCTCCACTACTCTTCATAATCATGCTAACTGACATAGATGAGGACGTTACCAGAGACAGCACAGTAACATCCTTTGCGGATGACACAAAGATCAGTAGAAAAATAAGAAACCCAGAAGATATAGGAGCTCTACAAACCGACATAAACAAAATCTACAAGTGGACTGAAGACAACAATATGAAGTTTAACACCGAGAAATTTCAGCTATTACGGTACGGAAAAAGAAGACCTGAAGTGCATGGAATATTATACCCCAAATGGACAGGAAATTCAGAGAAATTCCAGAGCAAAAGATTTAGGGGTTGTAATGACAGATGATGCAAAATTTGAAACAAAATAAGATAGCAGTAAACAGAGCAAAGAGAATAACGGGTCAGATATTGAGAACCTTTAAACGAAGGGATAGGAATGTAATGATTCCTCTACTGAAAACCCTGATAATACCCAAATTAGAATACTGCTCGGTCCTAACTTCCCCATATAAAAAAGAAGACATTAGACAGCAGGAGGGGATCCAAAGAAGCTTCACAGCCAAGATCAATGGGTGCAAAGAACTAAATTACTGGGAAAGGTTACGAGAACTAGACCTATATTCACTGGAAAGGAGAAGAGAGAGATACACCATTATTTACACTTGGAAAATAATGGAGAAACTAGTCCCTAATCTTACTCTGAATCCCATAGCTCCCCAAACAACGATGGAAAGTAGAAGCGGTAGACTGTGTCGTATTCCCAAATTGAAGGCGATAGAGGGAACATCCTTAACCCTGAAAGAAAATAGTTTTGTAGTGAGAGGACCAAAACTGTTTAATCAGTTGCCCAAAGACCTAAGAAACACGAAGGGAGTTGCAGTGGAAATCTTCAAAAGAAGACTAGACGCCTGGCTCAGAACAATCCCCGATGAGCCGGGCGTACCTGGCTATGTGAGGTGGAGAGCGCAAGAATCCAACTCACTACTTCACCAGGCCAACTCGAGAGGAGGGGCGACAAGCTTGACCTTCGCGAAATGAGAAATCATCGCGCGGAACCTTTCTAAGGTTGTAAGATAAGGTAAGGTATTCTCTATATATATATATATATATATATATCTATATATATATATATATATATATATATATATATATATTATATATATTATATATATATATATATTCTATATATAGATATATATATATATATACTGTATATATATATATATACACAGGGTGTTTGAAAACTTTCTGTACAAATTGTAATGGGGGATAGGCAACACCAAGACAAACCCTTTTCGTCTATAAGTTTATGTCCGCTGACGTCACCATTCGGCGCGAGAGGGCGCCGCTGCAATTGGCTAAAAGGTGAAGAGGGCTAGACTCGCGCTTGCCGCGGGCATTCTTAAATCGGACGTAGTACGCGTAACATGGAGCGCTTCACGACTGCTGAGATGGCTGACATGCATATGGTGTATGGGGCTGCCAATGGAAACGGAAGAGCTGCTGTGAGGTTGTACCGACAGCGCTTCCCAAACAGACGTGTGCCAAACCACCAAAGGTTTGTGCATTTGCATCGGCGACTGCGAGAAACTGGAACATTCCATGCAAACATGCATGACACTGGTCGGGAGAGAAACGTGCGCACTCCTGACATGGAAGAAGAAATCATACGGCGTTTGTTGGCCTCATCTGAGAACAGCACATAAGCCGGAAAATTAGGCTGCACCGCTATCTGCTGCAGAAACCAGCGTGCGAATTCCACACGAAGAGGGTAATCCCGAGGTTGTAATGCCTGGACTCTCTGACGATGAAACTGATGTAACTGCTGCTCGCGCAACACTCTCTAGACCAGGTCGTGGTTCACACCGAGATAACGTGCAACACCTCGCGTGCTTGCGCTTGGATTGTCCTCATTTTTCATTTGTTCGTTATTTCTCTTCTTCGTGTGCAGAACGCTCCTCTATACTTACGTCGTTTCTATACATTAATATACTGCGTGGTCATTGCAGTTAAATGTACATATTCATGATTTGCGAGGGTGCCTTTTTAGGGCATTGGTTTCTGCCCTATGTAGGAGAATTACGACTTCTGACTGACCGAGGCATGTGGTGTAGTGGATAGCATATCTGACCAGCAATCGGAAGATCCTGGGTTCGATTCCCGGGCGGGTACCTCATTTTTCATTTGTTCGTTATTTCTCTTCCTCGTGTGCAGAACGCTCCTCTATACTTACGTCGTTTCTATACATTATTATACTGCGTGGTCATTGCAGTTAAATATAATATATATATATTCAATATATATATATTCTATATATATATATTCAATATATATTCAATATATATATATTCAATATATATATATTCTATATATATATATATTCAATATATATATTCTATATATATATTCAATATATATATATTCTATATATATATATAATATATATATATATATATATATATATATATATATATATCGGGTGGTCCGAAAAAAATGACGCATTTTTTAAAAATTAATATCTCAGTAACCCCCTTCCTTATCATGACAATTTTTGTATGCAAGATACTTTCAAACTTCTTTTCTTGAATGCAAGAAACGGAATTCTGATATCTTTTATAGTTTTCTCGCAATTAACAAAAGTAACAACATGGGTCAAAAAAACGAATATCATGAGAAAGGAAAAATTTAATCAGAAATTTAACTAATTAATTTACAGTAAATGATCGATTGGACCACCACTCTGTTGACACACTAATCTAAGTCTTTTCTTCCACACAAAAATAATACTTCTTACTTCATTAATGCCAATTTCTTGCCAAGATTCAAGTATTTTACTTTTTAATTCTGATTCGGTGAATTTTTCTCGTCGACCTCGGTAAACGTTCTCTTTTAGTAACTCCCAAATTGAGTAGTCCATAGGATTACAATCTGGGCTTTGTGGTGGCCACTCATTTTTCGTTATTAATTTTGGTGTATTGCTAATCAGAAACGACTGTGTGGCGTAGCTTGTATGCGACGGTGCTCCATCTTGTTGAAATATGAAATCATTTTCTTGATACAGGCGACGACAATCCGGCAACAATTTTGTTCTTAAAAGTTCAATGTAATTTGCAGAATTCACCTTTGTCTTTTCAGTTTCAATAAAATGAACATCTGTCTTGCCATTCCAAGAGACCCCTGCAGATATCATAACCTTTTTGGAGAATCTTGACGTTTCATGATACAATCTGTTTATTGAAATGTCACACTTTTTACCACCCGTAGACAACATCATTTTGACGGTTTCGCGGAATTTCTAGAGTGAAATCTTTTTCATCCGTGAAGACTATCTTTTTAATATCAACGACAGAGAAATTATCAAGTAACTTTCTGCACCTTGTTTTTCTTTTATTCTTAACAGTATCACTTTTTCTAGAAGATACTATTCTTTTGAAGGCTTTTAGTTTTTGTGCTTTAATTATTCGGTGTACAGAAGTCTTTCCAATATTCAAATGTTTAGCAATTGTTCTTTGTGACAAATGACTTCCTGGTTTATCTTTTATCCTCTTGAGAGCAGATTTTATCGTTGATGTAATCCACATTTTCTGGAACCGAAGCTGTTTTAGGTCTACCGCTTCCTGGTTTTCTGGCAGTACTTCCCGATTCGCGAATCTTCTTTAAGAGTCTTTCCACTGCACGCCTTTTCCACTTTTTGCCGGGAAACTCTTGCAATAACCTTCCAGTCTTCCATCCTTTTTCACAGTAACAATTTTTAATGAGAATACGATCTTCCTCTGACAACATCATTAAGGGTACTGACGAATTGTTAAAAAATAAAAATATCCACAATTTGACTTGTTCATTCCTGTAGAGTTTTGTAATAACTTGCAAAAATATCGCATGATATCGTATGAAAATGATATCGTATAAAAAACGGATATTATATTGCGATTTTTGTTTTTTTGACCCATGTTGTTACTTTTGTTAATTGCGAGAAAACTATAAAAGATATCAGAATTCCGTTTCTTGCATTCAAAAAAAGAAGTTTGAAAGTATCTTGCATATAAAAATTGTCATGATAAGGATGGGGGTTACTGAGATATTAATTTTTAAAAAATGCGTCATTTTTTTCGGACCACCCGATATATATATTCTATATATATATATATATATATACAGTACTGGCCAAATTATTAGGAATTTTTTTAAAATTTCATTTTTTGGTATAAAATGTTAAATTAAACCAATTTTAAACGTTGAAAAGTTATTTATTTCTACACAAGAATACATGGTCATTATTTAGCAATAGTTTAGTACTTAGTTTGACCCCCCTTAGCTGCCTTAAGGGCTGCGACACGCTTCGGCATGCCATGAATCAATTTTTTGCATAATTCCTTAATACGTTTAGAGTGAAACCAGACTTGAATAAGTCGCTCTATGAGTTGGTGTTTTGTTGTTATCGGCGTTTCATGGATTACGTCCTTTAAAATACACCATAAACTTTCGATTGGGTTCATGTCTGGAGAATTTCCAGCCCATGGGAGCAACCGAACACTATTTTCATGACACCATTTTTTAACCGACTTTGCCGTGTGGCATGGGGCTGAGTCTTGTTGAAAAATCCAACGTCTATTACCATACCATTCCCTTATTTGAGGCAGTAGACCTCCTCTTAGTACTTCTATATACTTGACTTGGTTCATATTCCCCTCAACAATGCTCAAACGACTAGTTCCATGCACAGAAATTGCTCCCCAAACCATGATCTTTTGTGGAAATTTCACCGTTTTCATCAGACACTCAGGCAAAAATTCTTCTCCAGGCCTCCTTCTTACACTTTGAACACGATCGTCAAGCACGGCAATCGTTGACTCATCGGAGAACACCACCTGCAATCAAAGAAAGCCCTGTGAAAGAGTCAGTGCATAGCGTATGAAGTACAGCTAAAACGAAGTACAGTATGACTTGCTGCTTTACAGATATTTTTACTGCAGTTTTATCACGTACTGGAAATACACTTCTATGCATACTGTATTTACTGTATTAACATTCTATTTAATGTTAAATACCCAACTAAACAGTTAAATATTATTCTTACCTGTTCCCAATCCTCACTAGTCCAGTTAATGTGTTCCTTTGCCCATGCAAAACGTGCCTTCTTCATAGCCTCAGTGAGCCTGGGCTTCTTCCTTGGGTGGTAGGCTTTGAAGCCGGCAGTTAGAAGCCTCCTGTTGACTGTTCTACGACTAATATTGATGCCATCAGCCGCTAGACTACTGGAAATGTTTTTGCAAGTAGCTCTTCTATTTCTAAGAGACAAAATTGCAATCTGTCTATCAGTTCTTGGAGTCGTTACCCTTTTTCTGCCGCATCTTCCAACCCTTTTGGGGCCTACATTTTCTCCAAATACCATTTTTTTCTGAATACGAAGTACTGACTGTGGTGAAACATGGAGTTTGGCAGCGATTTCCTTTTGTTTAAATGTAGAAGTTAATAAAACCTGTATTTGCCCAATTTTCCGTGGACTCAAGTCATTCTTTCGCCCCATTTTCAAATTCACTTAAAAACTGTAACAAATAATTGCCGAAATTGGGTAAATACACTAATTAAATTAAACGGTAGTTACAATGACACGTAAAAGAAAGAGAAACACACCCGCATCGCACGACAACCAAACGAAAACTGACGAACAAACACGCTTCGTTCGACTAAAGAATTATGCAAAAAATTGATTCATGGCATGCCGAAGCGTGTCGCAGCCATTATGGCAGCTAAGGTGGGTCAAACTAAGTACTAAACTATTGCTAAATAATGACCATGTATTCTTGTGTAGAAATAAATAACTTTTCAACGTTTAAAATTGGTTTAATTTAACATTTTATACCAAAAAATGAAATTTTAAAAACATTCCTAATAATTTGGCCAGTACTGTATATATATATATATATATATATTCTATATAAATATATATATATATTCTATAATATATATATATATCTATACATATATATATATATTCTATATATATATATATATTCTATATATATATATATATATATATATATATATAATATATATATATATATATATATATTCTATATATATATATATATTCTAATATATATATATTCTATATATATATATGTAAAAAGTGAACAATGAACAATTCCTACACCATCATTATATGAATTCATTGTCTTCATGCAGAACTTATGTTCGTATAGTTTTATGTTCGAATGTCCATTTTTACATAAGAAACCAAAATCGCCTAAGCGAGTTTTGGATAGAATTTCGATTTGTACGTCTTTATTCATTCCTGTATTTTTCTAATCCATCTTTTCTAATAATGACTTATACACTATGACGTCATAAAATAACTTTATTGTCTTTACGTTTCCCATACTTTGTACACTGAATCACGTTCTTAGTATTTGGACATCTTCCGTATTCAATGTATGGTAAATTCTTTAGTAATAATGTTGTGGTGTTATGTAGTATAAACATTATTATTCAACCATACTCATTATTCAACCATACTCATTCTTACATTCATGTTCTTTCTTGACCGCTATCCTTTATTAATTTTATTACTTATTCATTCATCTACCTATTGTCTACTTATGCCCTATCAACTTATCAGTCTATGTTTACTCGTGTCAATTTGTGAAGCACGAAACTTTAGGCCTTCGTTCGAAAACGAAAAACTACGTTCTCTTATTATTTTTTACTTTCAAGTGTGTTCAACCCTCGCAAGATATTCATAGATGCTTGGTAAGTAAATCGAATTCCGCTGACTGGCAGATTCGAGCGCCTCAAAGATAAAATACCTCCGTTCGCTCTGATTTCAAATTTATAACATTATAACATATTATTTCGTAAATAAATTATCTCGTAAGTGCCATGTACTTTGTATTATATTTAACATCTTAATTGTCTATTAATATGAAACACTGTAAAAAACAAAACGAAGTTATAGTAACTGTTTAATTGTAATTAACTGTAATACTTTAATTTAATATAATGTAATGTACTTCAATGAAACTGTAATTGAATGTAACGATTTAATTTATCATGTAAGAATGTACTTTAAAATGGAAGTGTAATTAAACAAAAAGTAAATGTGAAGTAATCCATAATTGTAATCGTAATTGTAATGAATCAAAATTAATACGTACTCAGTCGTGTACTTAATTTGTACTTATATGTACTATTACGAAATGATATCGCCTTCATAAATGTAGACTTGGCGAAAAATACAAATTAGTTTTTTTTTTATTTTTATTTTTTTAAATTTTTATTTTGCAATCTTTTAAAACATTTGATCATGTGTTTAAAAAGGGGGGAAATTTAACCTTCAACTGTCCTCCCCCAAAACATTTAAGTTATATTATACATGTACTTGTAAAATTAAGGCACTTCTCCTTCTTCATAGCACTTCTTCATTAGACTTCTTTATTAAGTCACTTCAGGACTCCTTTGTTAGCAGCCTCGCTGCGGGGAGGGGGCAGAGGCCCCTTGCCTTCTTAATATTTTTAGATTCCGGCCTGAGCCATGGTCGAAAGAGGTCGAACCTCTACCCCTGTAAATTCAGAGCAGTACCTGTATATTTTTAAGAAGTAAACTAAATGTAAGAGAAACTTTTATTTTTCCCTTCGAGCCGTGCTCTCTTCAGAACTTAGTCAGAAAAGTCGATAATTTTAGTATAAGAGAAAGTATCAGAGTATTATAGCAAGAGAAGAATTAATAATTCTCGACCCATAGGCGAGAGAAACAGACAACCCAAGCACCATAGAAGATATTGGCATAACAGTCTAGCGAGTCTGTAGCCAAGAGTTTAACAGAGTGGCGACCGAAAAGAATTAGAATGTTATAGAAGAAATATCCGTTGCAGCCTCCTAACCAGAACCCCCGTCGACTCCGAACCACCCCAGGGCCATAGACGGAGGGGTTAACAGTCTGGCGACCCTATACCAGGATAAACACATAGAAGAAGGAAGATAACAAGACTGGACCCTTTAACCAGGATCTTCACGACTCTAGGATTCTTCCAGTCTTCCAGACCCTTTAACCAGGATCTTCACGACTCCAGGATTCTTCCAGTCTTCCAGACCCTTTACCAGGATCTTAACAGATTTTAAGAAGAAGAAGATTACTTTAAGAAGAAGATTACTTTAAGAAGAAGATTACTTTAAGAAGAAGATTACTTTAAGAAGATTATTTTAAGATGAGGCCACTCTTTGGCCAAGATAGAAATTACCCTGCATCAGGATAAAACCATTTGACCGGCGTGTCACGACTTCCAGTTCGTAACATCCACCCTTGAACCGGTGTCACGACTCCAAGTTCTCCACGCCTAGTTTTCATCCAAGAAGAAGTAGCCAACAAGACGTCTTCAGGACACGTCCCAAGGATTTCGCCATAGAAAATTTTGTTAAGTACATTTTTTTTTTAAGTAATTTATAAACATTTGAAAAGTCACTATTATTAACAGTTACTAATGAGTATCAAACCAGAATTTAACACAAAACACAGTGAACACTTCAGACACCAGTGATACATTTGTTTTTATTGAAACAGTAATTTTAACAGAGAGTTAATTGTAACAGAGAGTTAATTGTAACAGAGAGTTAATTGTAACAGAGAGTTAATTGTAACAGAGAGTTAATTGTAACAGAGTCAATTGTCGCAGAGTCAATTGTCGCAGAGTCAATTGCCACAGAGTCAATTGTAACAGAGTCAATTGTCACAGTTATTTGCACTATTATATTCAGTATAGAATAATTTTATTTTATGTACCTTCCCGTACATTCGAGTGAAATGTTGTTTACATTTTTTTTATTTTTTGTTTGCAAATTTTTTTCAATTACTGAATTGAATTGACTTGCAAATTAAGAGAGAGAGAGTTTACAGAGAGTTTACAGAGAGTTTAGAGAGAGTTTAGAGAGAGTTTATAGAGTTATAGTTACTTGAAGCAGTTTCAAGTTCCATTTTCAGTTTTCAGAGTTTCAGTTGGTTGTAACCAAAAGGGACAACCAAACCCCAGAGATTTATAAAGATACTTGAAGTAATTTTGAAGTCATTTTTTTGAAGTCATTTTTGAAGTCATTTTTGAAGTCATTTTTTGAAGTCAGTTTTTCAAGTCTCTTGGTTGCACCAAGAGGGTCAACCAAAACAGAGGTTAATCGTCTCCACTTGATAAAGATCAAGTGCAGTCATTTTCCATTTTCAGTTAATCTTCACTTGACAAGCGTTCAAGTTAGACAGTTAAGTTTCATTTTCAGTTTCAGAATACTTGATAGAGTTCAAGTCAGAGTTATATTCGAAGTCAGAGTTATATTCGAAGTCAGAGAGTTATATTCGAAGTCAGAGAGTTATATTCGAAGTCAGAGAGTTATATTCGAAGTCAGAGAGTTTTATTCGAAGTCAGAGAGTTTTATTCGAAGTCAGAGAGTTTTATTCGAAGTCAGAGTTATATTCGAAGTTAGAGAGTTTTATTTGAAGTTAGAGAGTTCAAGTCAAAGTTAGTTTTTAAATCGAAGTTAGTTTTCAAATCCCAAGTTTTCAATGCAGTCAATTGAATTCAACCTTTTTTTTGTTGTTCAAGAGAATTTAATTCAACCTTTATTTTGTTGTAAAAGAGAATTAAATTCAACCTGAATTGACCCGTTTGTGTCTTTAGTTAACCTTTTTTTTTGTTTGTGAGAAGAAAATTGACCTATCTGTCTTTTCTTTTCATGCCATTGTTACGTATATAAATATATAGTCATGTAATTTATTATTATTTGTAACCAAAATAGTTTTTACAATTGTTTGTAACGATTTTGGTAATTATTGTAATGTTATAAAGTTATAATGTTTCAGACCAACAAAGACCCTAGGATCCACTCATGGCTGGTCTACCTAACTGTGTTCGTAATCGTGTATTGTGTATGTCCTCCGTGGTGGCGGAGGGGACCTACAATTTTACGTGGGTTCCGAACCACAAGAACATAAGAAATTTATGTAAAAACTGCCGGTAATTTGGCAACGACCAATTTTTACGAAACTAAATAATTATAAATTTAAATCTAATTAATTATCGATTTAAAACTAAAGATAGAATCTCTGGATCCAGAGGATCAAGTCATAATAGACTACTATCCACAATGTTACACTCTATATCTATTTATAACGGACATGCAAATATATCAGATCCAAAGAATCCAGTCAATTTCATTACGGTATCCATCAAGTCACGGTCCATATCGATTGCGGACCAAGTCAAAATTTACAACCATATACATTACAATATATACACTTACGAGGAAAAAGTGTAGGTGTGGCTGTAAAGACTGTACAGTAATGTAGAAATGTGTGTGCACCCATTATGGGTCTCCCATTTAAAGGTGTTTGTGGGGCAAGTGAAGATCATGAGTTTTTCAATACCTCACAGTACTATGGGGGGCACCGCTCGGCAGAGGAATCTCTTTAAATGGGGTGTGTAAGGACAGAGAGTATCCCCTAACCCAAGACGCTGCCTCCCTATATCCCACAACACTTGTGTTGAGCTGTGGGATCTATCCCCACAAAGCCTTAATTTTACTACCTTAAACTATATATATGAGGAACATGCCGTCCCTCCGTTTGTTGAACTCTTTTAATTTTTTGTTCTAAGTAGTGTGACAAGCAATCTTTTTTTAAAAAAAAAAAGAGAGCAAAGTGCTCACGAAAGACTTATTGTCAATTTCAAACTTATACACCCGCTTAGTCACTCAATTCCCCCGAATGTAGTACTCCAAACTTTGTTTTTTTATTTTTTTTTATTTTAACACCCCAACCCTAGTTGAACCCAGTGTCGACCAAAACCGTTTTTACAAATGTTTTTAACGAGTTTTATAATTATTTTGATTATATGATGACAGAAATAGCGTAACAATTAATCGATCATGTACCTAATTTATCCTGCTCTGTACGATCGGGAAATTTTCCCGTATGACCGCACATACCCTAAATTTCAGTCATTTAATTTTTAATAAAACTTCTACACAATAAAACAGATGTATTTGTCTATATGCAAACAAGTTGTCAGACTAAAATATCAAATAATTCAAAATTCTATCAACATTCAACGAAAGAGTATGATTTTTCTACTTAACCTGCAAAAATTATTAAACCTTTTTAATATTTTTTTTTATTATATAAAAATAATTTTTAATGTAAAATTTACCTGAGATTATTAAAAGAAAAGATTGTTCGAAATGCTTCCCTTCCATTTCAATAACTTTTTTATTCTTGGTCGAAATTCATCTATGGTTCGATTTACTTTTATTTTTTTAGAATATTATAAAATTGTATTTAGCTCGTTGAAATGCATAATTGATTCATATTTTTAATTTGTATTTTTATTTTTCTTTTGTTCAATTAATCGTGAGTAACTGTCCTTAAATTGTAAGGTATCAAACGAAAATTTTAGTCAAATTGACATACTACTACAGTATATGGTTATGAATTTTAGTAGTCGAATTTAATTGTGTGTCGAAATTCAATTTTAAAACCGTGAGAGTTACTGTCATTACTCGTAAGGTCTTCTAAGTACGTCTTTTTTTTAATTACCTTATACGTGTAACTGATTAATTATGTAAAATCTATAATCCTAAGTGAATTTTATTACTTTTGACACATTCGAATTCATTTACGTTCCGTCCCTCCAGTCACTTTTGAATTAAAACGCGTATGCAAACATTATCATCATAATACATAATAATTATTGCTTACTTTATATAAATTCTCGCTCATGCATTTATAGTTAATTTAACAATCCTCTCAGCTAATCTGTCTCGAAATTATCAGATACACACTTTGTACCCAAAACATAAATACACATTTGACCACAGGTCTATACATCATCCATTACATAATTCGATTTTTTATCTACAATAGTCAATAAAATTAGTTATCAATTGTATTATATTGTATTATATTATTGTATTAATACCAATTAGGGGGGAAATACTGTAAAAAGTGAACAATGAACAATTCCTACACCATCATTATATGAATTCATTGTCTTCATGCAGAACTTATGTTCGTATAGTTTTATGTTCGAATGTCCATTTTTACATAAGAAACCAAAATCGCCTAAGCGAGTTTTGGATAGAATTTCGATTTGTACGTCTTTATTCATTCTTGTATTTTCTAATCCATCTTTTCTAATAATGACTTATACACTATGACGTCATAAAATAACTTTATTCTCTTTACGTTTCCAATACTTTGTACACTGAATCACGTTCTTAGTATTTGGACATCTTCCGTATTCAATGTATGGTAAATTCTTTAGTAATAATGTTGTGGTGTTATGTAGTATAAACATCATTATTCAACCATACTCATTCTTACATTCATGTTCTTTCTTGACCGCTATCCTTTATTAATTTTATTACTTATTCATTCATCTACCTATTGTCTACTTATGCCCTATCAACTTATCAGTCTATGTTTACTCGTGTCAATTTGTGAAGCACGAAACTTTAGGCCTTCGTTCGAAAACGAAAAAATACGTTCTCGTATTATTTTTACTTTCAAGTGCGTTCAACCCTCGCAAGATATTAATAGATGCTTGGTAAGTAAATCGAATTCCGCTGACTGGCAGATTCGAGCGCCTCAAAGATAAAATACCTCCGTTCGCTCTGAGTTCAAATTTATAACATTATAACATATTATTTCGTAAATAAATTATCTCGTAAGTGCCATGTACTTTGTATATATTTAACATCTTAATTGTCTATTAATATGAAACATTGTAAAAAACAAAACGAAGTTATATTAACTGTTTAATTGTAATTAACTGTAATACTTTAATTTAATATAATGTAATGTACTTCAATGAAACTGTAATTGAATGTAACGATTTAATTTATCATGTAAGAATGTACTTTAAAATGGGAAGTGTAATTAAACAATAAGTAAATGTGAAGTAATCCATAATTGTAATCGTAATTCTAATGAACCAAAATTAATAAGCACTCAGTCGTGTACTTAATTTGTACTTATATGTACTATTACGAAATGATATCGCCTTCATAAATGTAGACTCGGCGAAAAATACAAATTAGTTTTTTGTTATTTTATTTTTATTTTTTTAAATTTTTATTTTGCAATCTTTTAAAACATTTGATCATGTGTTTAAAAAGGGGGGAAATTTAACCTTCAACTGTCCTCCCCAAAACATTTAAGTTATATTATACATGTACTTGTAAAATTAAGGCACTTCTCCTTCTTCATAGCACTTCTTCATTAGACTTCTTTATTAAGTCACTTCAGGACTCCTTTGTTAGCAGCCTCGCTGCGGGGAGGGGGCAGAGGCCCCTTGCCTTCTTAATATTTTTAGATTCCGGCCTGAGCCATGGTCGAAAGAGGTCGAACCTCTACCCCTGTAAATTCAGAGCAGTACCTGTATATTTTTAAGAAGTAAACTAAATGTAAGAGAAACTTTTATTTTTCCCTTCGAGCCGTGCTCTCTTCAGAACTTAGTCAGAAAAGTCGATAATTTTAGTATAAGAGAAAGTATCAGAGTATTATAGCAAGAGAAGAATTAATAATTCTCGACCCATAGGCGAGAGAAACAGACAACCCAAGCACCATAGAAGATATTGGCATAACAGTCTAGCGAGTCTGTAGCCAAGAGTTTAACAGAGTGGCGACCGAAAAGAATTAGAATGTTATAGAAGAAATATCCGTTGCAGCCTCCTAACCAGAACCCCCGTCGACTCCGAACCACCCCAGGGCCATAGACGGAGGGGTTAACAGTCTGGCGACCCTATACCAGGATAAACACATAGAAGAAGGAAGATAACAAGACTGGACCCTTTAACCAGGATCTTCACGACTCTAGGATTCTTCCAGTCTTCCAGACCCTTTAACCAGGATCTTCACGACTCCAGAATTCTTCCAGTCTTTCAGACCCTTTACCAGGATCTTAACAGATTTTAAGAAGAAGAAGATTACTTTAAGAAGAAGATTACTTTAAGAAGAAGATTACTTTAAGAAGAAGATTACTTTAAGAAGAAGATTATTTTAAGATGAGGCCACTCTTTGGCCAAGATAGAAATTACCCTGCATCAGGATAAACCATTTGACCGGCGTGTCACGACTTCCAGTTCGTAACATCCACCTTGAACCGGTGTCACGACTCCAAGTTCTCCACGCCTAGTTTTCATCCAAGAAGAAGTAGCCAACAAGACGTCTTCAGGACACGTCCCAAGGATTTCGCCATAGAAAATTTTGTTAAGTACAGTTTTTTTTTTTTAAGTAATTTATAAACATTTGAAAAGTCACTATTACTAACAGTTACTAATGAGTATCAAACCAGAATTTAACACAAAACACAGTGAACACTTCAGACACCAGTGATACATTTGTTTTTATTGAAACAGTAATTGTAACAGAGAGTTAATTGTAACAGAGAGTTAATTGTAACAGAGAGTTAATTGTCGCAGAGTCAATTGTCGCAGAGTCAATTGTCGCAGAGTCAATTGTCGCAGAGTCAATTGTCGCAGAGTCAATTGCCACAGAGTCAATTGTCGCAGAGTCAATTGTCACAGTTATTTGCACTATTATATTCAGTATAGAATAATTTTATTTTATGTACCTTCCCGTACATTCGAGTGAAATGTTGTTTACATTTTTTATATTTTTTGTTTGCAAATTTTTTTCAATTACTGAATTGAATTGACTTGCAAATTAAGAGAGAGAGAGTTTACAGAGAGTTTACAGAGAGTTTAGAGAGAGTTTAGAGAGAGTTTATAGAGTTATAGAGTTACTTGAAGCAGTTTCAAGTTCCATTTTCAGTTTTCAGAGTTTCAGTTGGTTGTAACCAAAAGGGACAACCAAACCCCAGAGATTTATAAAGATACTTGAAGTAATTTTGAAGTCATTTTTTTGAAGTCATTTTTTTAAGTCATTTTTGAAGTCATTTTGAAGTCAGTTTTTCAAGTCAGAAGGTTGCACCAAGAGGGTCAACCAAAACAGAGGTTAATCGTCTCCACTTGATAAAGATCAAGTGCAGTCATTTTCCATTTTCAGTTAATCTTCACTTGACAAGCGTTCAAGTTAGACAGTTAAGTTTCATTTTCAGTTTCAGAATACTTGATAGAGTTCAAGTCAGAGAGTTATATTCGAAGTCAGAGTTATATTCGAAGTCAGAGTTATATTCGAAGTCAGAGAGTTTTATTCGAAGTCAGAGAGTTTTTATTCGAAGTCAGAGTTATATTCGAAGTTAGAGAGTTTTTATTTGAAGTTAGAGAGTTCAAGTCAAAGTTAGTTTTTAAATCGAAGTTAGTTTTCAAATCCCAAGTTTTCAATGCAGTCAATTGAATTCAACCTTTTTTTTTGTTGTTCAAGAGAATTTAATTCAACCTTTATTTTGTTGTAAAAGAGAATTAAATTCAACCTGAATTGACCCGCTTTTGTGTCTTTAGTTAACCTTTTTTTTTGTTTGTGAGAAGAAAATTGACCTATCTGTCTTTCTTTTCATGCCATTGTTACGTATATAAATATTAGTCATGTAATTTATTATTATTGTAACCAAAATAGTTTTTTACAATTGTTTGTAACGATTTGGTAATTATTGTAATGTTTAAAGTTATAATGTTTCAGACCAACAAAGACCCTAGGATCCACTCATGGCTGGTCTACCTAACTGTGTTCGTAATCGTGTATTGTGTATGTCCTCCGTGGTGGCGGAGGGGACCTACAATTTTACGTGGGTTCCGAACCACAAGAACATAAGAAATTTATGTAAAAACTGCCGGTAATTTGGCAACGACCAATTTTTACGAAACTAAATAATTATAAATTTAAATCTAATTAATTATCGATTTAAAACTAAAGATAGAATCTCTGGATCCAGAGGATCAAGTCATAATAGACTACTATCCACAATGTTACACTCTATATCTATTTATAACGGACATGCAAATATATCAGATCCAAAGAATCCAGTCAATTTCATTACGGTATCCATCAAGTCACGGTCCATATCGATTGCGGACCAAGTCAAAATTTACAACCATATACATTACAATATATACACTTACGAGGAAAAAGTGTAGGTGTGGCTGTAAAGACTGTACAGTAATGTAGAAATGTGTGTGCACCCATTATGGGTCTCCCATTTAAAGGTGTTTGTGGGGCAAGTGAAGATCATGAGTTTTTCAATACCTCACAGTACTATGGGGGCACCGCTCGGCAGAGGAATCTCTTTAAATGGGGTGTGTAAGGACAGAGAGTATCCCCTAACCCAAGACGCTGCCTCCCTATATCCCACAACACTTGTGTTGAGCTGTGGGATCTATCCCACAAAGCCTTAATTTTACTACCTTAAACTATATATATGAGGAACATGCCGTCCTCCGCTCCGTTTGTGAACTCTTTTAATTTTTTGTTCTAAGTAGTGTGACAAGCAATCTTTTTTTAAAAAAAAAAAGAGAGCAAAGTGCTCACGAAAGACTTATTGTCAATTTCAAATTATACACCCGCTTAGTCACTCAATTCCCCCGAATGTAGTACTCCAAACTTTGTTTTTTTTTTTTTTTATTTTAACACCCCAACCCTAGTTGAACCCAGTGTCGACCAAAACCGTTTTTTACAAATGTTTTTAACGAGTTTTATAATTATTTGATTATAGATGACAGAAATAGCGTAACAATTAATCGATCATGTACCTAATTTATCCTGCTCTGTACGATCGGGAAATTTTCCCGTATGACCGCACATACCCTAAATTTCAGTCATTTAATTTTTAATAAAACTTCTACACAATAAAACAGATGTATTTGTCTATATGCAAACAAGTTGTCAGACTAAAATATCAAATAATTCAAAATTCTATCAACATTCAACGAAAGAGTATGATTTTTCTACTTAACCTGCAAAAATTATTAAACCTTTTTAATATTTTTTTTTATTATATAAAAATAATTTTTAATGTAAAATTTACCTGAGATTATTAAAAGAAAAGATTGTTCGAAATGCTTCCCTTCCATTTCAATAACTTTTTTATTCTTGGTCGAAATTCATCTATGGTTCGATTACTTTACTTTTTTTTTTAGAATATTATAAAATTGTATTTAGCTCGTTGAAATGCATAATTGATTCATATTTTTAATTTGTATTTTTATTTTTCTTTTGTTCAATTAATCGTGAGTAACTGTCCTTAAATTGTAAGGTATCAAACGAAAATTTTAGTCAAATTGACATACTACTACAGTATATGGTTATGAATTTTAGTAGTCGAATTTAATTGTGTGTCGAATTCAATTTTAAAACCGTGAGAGTTACTGTCATTACTCGTAAGGTCTTCTAAGTACGTCTTTTTTTTAATTACCTTATACGTGTAACTGATTAATTATGTAAAATCTATAATCCTAAGTGAATTTTATTACTTTTGACACATTCGAATTCATTTACGTTCCGTCCCTCCAGTCACTTTTGAATTAAAACGCGTATGCAAACATTATCATCATAATACATAATAATTATTGCTTACTTTATATAAATTCTCGCTCATGCATTTATAGTTAATTTAACAATCCTCTCAGCTAATCTGTCTCGAAATTATCAGATACACACTTTGTACCCAATAAACATAAATACACATTTGACCACAGGTCTATACATCATCCATTACATAATTCGATTTTTTATCTACAATAGTCAATAAAATTAGTTATCAATTGTATTATATTGTATTATATTATTGTATTAATACCAATTAGGGGGGAAATACTGTAAAAAGTGAACAATGAACAATTCCTACACCATCATTATATGAATTCATTGTCTTCATGCAGAACTTATGTTCGTATAGTTTTATGTTCGAATGTCCATTTTTACATAAGAAACCAAAATCGCCTAAGCGAGTTTTGGATAGAATTTCGATTTGTACGTCTTTATTCATTCTTGTATTTTTCTAATCCATCTTTTCTAATAATGACTTATACACTATGACGTCATAAAATAACTTTATTCTCTTTACGTTTCCAATACTTTGTACACTGAATCACGTTCTTAGTATTTGGACATCTTCCGTATTCAATGTATGGTAAATTCTTTAGTAATAATGTTGTGGTGTTATGTAGTATAAACATCATTATTCAACCATACTCATTCTTACATTCATGTTCTTTCTTGACCGCTATCCTTTATTAATTTTATTACTTATTCATTCATCTACCTATTGTCTACTTATGCCCTATCAACTTATCAGTCTATTTACTCGTGTCAATTTGTGAAGCACGAAACTTTAGGCCTTCGTTCGAAAACGAAAAAATACGTTCTCGTATTATTTTTACTTTCAAGTGCGTTCAACCCTCGCAAGATATTAATAGATGCTTGGTAAGTAAATCGAATTCCGCTGACTGGCAGATTCGAGCGCCTCAAAGATAAAATACCTCCGTTCGCTCTGAGTTCAAATTTATAACATTATAACATATTATTTCGTAAATAAATTATCTCGTAAGTGCCATGTACTTTGTATTATATTTAACATCTTAATTGTCTATTAATATGAAACATTGTAAAAAACAAAACGAAGTTATATTAACTGTTTAATTGTAATTAACTGTAATACTTTAATTTAATATAATGTAATGTACTTCAATGAAACTGTAATTGAATGTAACGATTTAATTTATCATGTAAGAATGTACTTTAAAATGGAAGTGTAATTAAACAAAAAGTAAATGTGAAGTAATCCATAATTGTAATCGTAATTGTAATGAACCAAAATTAATACGTACTCAGTCGTGTACTTAATTTGTACTTATATGTACTATTACGAAATCATATCGCCTTCATAAATGTAGACTTGGCGAAAAATACAAATTAGTTTTTATTTTATTTTTATTTTTTTAAATTTTTATTTTGCAATCTTTTAAAACATTTGATCATGTGTTTAAAAAGGGGGGAAATTTAACCTTCAACTGTCCTCCCCCAAAACATTTAAGTTATATTATACATGTACTTGTAAAATTAAGGCACTTCTCCTTCTTCATAGCACTTCTTCATTAGACTTCTTTATTAAGTCACTTCAGGACTCCTTTGTTAGCAGCCTCGCTGCGGGGAGGGGGCAGAGGCCCCTTGCCTTCTTAATATTTTTAGATTCCGGCCTGAGCCATGGTCGAAAGAGGTCGAACCTCTACCCCTGTAAATTCAGAGCAGTACCTGTATATTTTTAAGAAGTAAACTAAATGTAAGAGAAACTTTTATTTTTCCCTTCGAGCCGTGCTCTCTTCAGAACTTAGTCAGAAAAGTCGATAATTTTAGTATAAGAGAAAGTATCAGAGTATTATAGCAAGAGAAGAATTAATAATTCTCGACCCATAGCGAGAGAAACAGACAACCCAAGCACCATAGAAGATATTGGCATAACAGTCTAGCGAGTCTGTAGCCAAGAGTTTAACAGAGTGGCGACCGAAAAGAATTAGAATGTTATAGAAGAAATATCCGTTGCAGCCTCCTAACCAGAACCCCCGTCGACTCCGAACCACCCCAGGGCCATAGACGGAGGGGTTAACAGTCTGGCGACCCTATACCAGGATAAACACATAGAAGAAGGAAGATAACAAGACTGGACCCTTTAACCAGGATCTTCACGACTCTAGGATTCTTCCAGTCTTCCAGACCCTTTAACCAGGATCTTCACGACTCCAGAATTCTTCCAGTCTTTCAGACCCTTTACCAGGATCTTAACAGATTTTAAGAAGAAGAAGATTACTTTAAGAAGAAGATTACTTTAAGAAGAAGATTACTTTAAGAAGAAGATTACTTTAAGAAGAAGATTATTTTAAGATGAGGCCACTCTTTGGCCAAGATAGAAATTACCCTGCATCAGGATAAAACCATTTGACCGGCGTGTCACGACTTCCAGTTCGTAACATCCACCCTTGAACCGGTGTCACGACTCCAAGTTCTCCACGCCTAGTTTTCATCCAAGAAGAAGTAGCCAACAAGACGTCTTCAGGACACGTCTCAAGGATTTCGCCATAGAAAATTTTGTTAAGTACAGTTTTTTTTTTTTAAGTAATTTATAAACATTTGAAATGTCACTATTACTAACAGTTACTAATGAGTATCAAACCAGAATTTAACACAAAACACAGTGAACACTTCAGACACCAGTGATACATTTGTTTTTATTGAAACAGTAATTGTAACAGAGAGTTAATTGTAACAGAGAGTTAATTGTAACAGAGAGTTAATTGTCGCAGAGTCAATTGTCGCAGAGTCAATTGTCGCAGAGTCAATTGTCGCAGAGTCAATTGCCACAGAGTCAATTGTCGCAGAGTCAATTGTCACAGTTATTTGCACTATTATATTCAGTATAGAATAATTTTATTTTATGTACCTTCCCGTACATTCGAGTGAAATGTTGTTTACATTTTTTTTATTTTTTGTTTGCAAATTTTTTTCAATTACTGAATTGAATTGACTTGCAAATTAAGAGAGAGAGAGTTTACAGAGAGTTTACAGAGAGTTTAGAGAGAGTTTAGAGAGAGTTTATAGAGTTATAGAGTTACTTGAAGCAGTTTCAAGTTCCATTTTCAGTTTTCAGAGTTTCAGTTGGTTGTAACCAAAAGGGACAACCAAACCCCAGAGATTTATAAAGATACTTGAAGTAATTTTGAAGTCATTTTTTGAAGTCAGTTTTTCAAGTCAGAAGGTTGCACCAAGAGGGTCAACCAAAACAGAGGTTAATCGTCTCCACTTGATAAAGATCAAGTGCAGTCATTTTCCATTTTCAGTTAATCTTCACTTGACAAGCGTTCAAGTTAGACAGTTAAGTTTCATTTTCAGTTTCAGAATACTTGATAGAGTTCAAGTCAGTTATATTCGAAGTCAGAGTTATATTCGAAGTCAGAGAGTTATATTCGAAGTCAGAGAGTTATATTCGAAGTCAGAGAGTTTTATTCGAAGTCAGAGAGTTTTATTCGAAGTCAGAGTTATATTCGAAGTTAGAGAGTTTTATTTGAAGTTAGAGAGTTCAAGTCAAAGTTAGTTTTTAAATCGAAGTTAGTTTTCAAATCCCAAGTTTTCAATGCAGTCAATTGAATTCAACCTTTTTTTGTTGTTCAAGAGAATTTAATTCAACCTTTATTTTGTTGTAAAAGAGAATTAAATTCAACCTGAATTGACCCGTTTGTGTCTTTAGTTAACCTTTTTTTTTGTTTGTGAGAAGAAAATTGACCTATCTGTCTTTTCTTTTCATGCCATTGTTACGTATATAAATATATAGTCATGTAATTATTATTATTTGTAACCAAAATAGTTTTTACAATTGTTTGTAACGATTTTGGTAATTATTGTAATGTTATAAAGTTATAATGTTTCAGACCAACAAAGACCCTAGGATCCACTCATGGCTGGTCTACCTAACTGTGTTCGTAATCGTGTATTGTGTATGTCCTCCGTGGTGGCGGAGGGGACCTACAATTTTACGTGGGTTCCGAACCACAAGAACATAAGAAATTTATGTAAAAACTGCCGGTAATTTGGCAACGACCAATTTTTACGAAACTAAATAATTATAAATTTAAATCTAATTAATTATCGATTTAAAACTAAAGATAGAATCTCTGGATCCAGAGGATCAAGTCATAATAGACTACTATCCACAATGTTACACTCTATATCTATTATAACGGACATGCAAATATATCAGATCCAAAGAATCCAGTCAATTTCATTACGGTATCCATCAAGTCACGGTCCATATCGATTGCGGACCAAGTCAAAATTTACAACCATATACATTACAATATATACACTTACGAGGAAAAAGTGTAGGTGTGGCTGTAAAGACTGTACAGTAATGTAGAAATGTGTGTGCACCCATTATGGGTCTCCCATTTAAAGGTGTTTGTGGGGCAAGTGAAGATCATGAGTTTTTCAATACCTCACAGTACTATGGGGGGCACCGCTCGGCAGAGGAATCTCTTTAAATGGGGTGTGTAAGGACAGAGAGTATCCCCTAACCCAAGACGCTGCCTCCCTATATCCCACAACACTTGTGTTGAGCTGTGGGATCTATCCCCACAAAGCCTTAATTTTACTACCTTAAACTATATATATGAGGAACATGCCGTCCTCCGTTTGTTGAACTCTTTTAATTTTTTGTTCTAAGTAGTGTGACAAGCAATCTTTTTTAAAAAAAAAAAGAGAGCAAAGTGCTCACGAAAGACTTATTGTCAATTTCAAACTTATACACCCGCTTAGTCACTCAATTCCCCCGAATGTAGTACTCCAAACTTTGTTTTTTTATTTTTTTTTATTTTAACACCCCAACCCTAGTTGAACCCAGTGTCGACCAAAACCGTTTTTACAAATGTTTTTAACGAGTTTTATAATTATTTTGATTATATGATGACAGAAATAGCGTAACAATTAATCGATCATGTACCTAATTATCCTGCTCTGTACGATCGGGAAATTTTCCCGTATGACCGCACATACCCTAAATTTCAGTCATTTAATTTTTAATAAAACTTCTACACAATAAAACAGATGTATTTGTCTATATGCAAACAAGTTGTCAGACTAAAATATCAAATAATTCAAAATTCTATCAACATTCAACGAAAGAGTATGATTTTTCTACTTAACCTGCAAAAATTATTAAACCTTTTTAATATTTTTTTTTATTATATAAAAATAATTTTTAATGTAAAATTTACCTGAGATTATTAAAAGAAAAGATTGTTCGAAATGCTTCCCTTCCATTTCAATAACTTTTTTATTCTTGGTCGAAATTCATCTATGGTTCGATTTACTTTTATTTTTTTAGAATATTATAAAATTGTATTTAGCTCGTTGAAATGCATAATTGATTCATATTTTTAATTTGTATTTTTATTTTTCTTTTGTTCAATTAATCGTGAGTAACTGTCCTTAAATTGTAAGGTATCAAACGAAAATTTTAGTCAAATTGACATACTACTACAGTATATGGTTATGAATTTTAGTAGTCGAATTTAATTGTGTGTCGAAATTCATTTTAAAACCGTGAGAGTTACTGTCATTACTCGTAAGGTCTTCTAAGTACGTCTTTTTTTTAATTACCTTATACGTGTAACTGATTAATTATGTAAAATCTATAATCCTAAGTGAATTTTATTACTTTTGACACATTCGAATTCATTTACGTTCCGTCCCTCCAGTCACTTTTGAATTAAAACGCGTATGCAAACATTATCATCATAATACATAATAATTATTGCTTACTTTATATAAATTCTCGCTCATGCATTTATAGTTAATTTAACAATCCTCTCAGCTAATCTGTCTCGAAATTATCAGATACACACTTTGTACCCAATAAACATAAATACACATTTGACCACAGGTCTATACATCATCCATTACATAATTCGATTTTTTATCTACAATAGTCAATAAAATTAGTTATCAATTGTATTATATTGTATTATATTATTGTATTAATACCAATTAGGGGGGAAATACTGTAAAAAGTGAACAATGAACAATTCCTACACCATCATTATATGAATTCATTGTCTTCATGCAGAACTTATGTTCGTATAGTTTTATGTTCGAATGTCCATTTTTACATAAGAAACCAAAATCGCCTAAGCGAGTTTTGGATAGAATTTCGATTTGTACGTCTTTATTCATTCTTGTATTTTTCTAATCCATCTTTTCTAATAATGACTTATACACTATGACGTCATAAAATAACTTTATTCTCTTTACGTTTCCATACTTTGTACACTGAATCACGTTCTTAGTATTTGGACATCTTCCGTATTCAATGTATGGTAAATTCTTTAGTAATAATGTTGTGGTGTTATGTAGTATAAACATCATTATTCAACCATACTCATTCTTACATTCATGTTCTTTCTTGACCGCTATCCTTTATTAATTTTATTACTTATTCATTCATCTACCTATTGTCTACTTATGCCCTATCAACTTATCAGTCTATGTTTACTCGTGTCAATTTGTGAAGCACGAAACTTTAGGCCTTCGTTCGAAAACGAAAAAATACGTTCTCGTTATTTTTACTTTCAAGTGCGTTCAACCCTCGCAAGATATTAATAGATGCTTGGTAAGTAAATCGAATTCCGCTGACTGCAGATTCGAGCGCCTCAAAGATAAAATACCTCCGTTCGCTCTGAGTTCAAATTTATAACATTATAACATATTATTTCGTAAATAAATTATCTCGTAAGTGCCATGTACTTTGTATTATATTTAACATCTTAATTGTCTATTAATATGAAACATTGTAAAAAACAAAACGAAGTTATATTAACTGTTTAATTGTAATTAACTGTAATACTTTAATTTAATATAATGTAATGTACTTCAATGAAACTGTAATTGAATGTAACGATTTAATTTATCATGTAAGAATGTACTTTAAAATGGAAGTGTAATTAAACAATAAGTAAATGTGAAGTAATCCATAATTGTAATCGTAATTCTAATGAACCAAAATTAATAAGCACTCAGTCGTGTACTTAATTTGTACTTATATGTACTATTACGAAATGATATCGCCTTCATAAATGTAGACTCGGCGAAAAATACAAATTAGTTTTTGTTATTTTATTTTTATTTTTTTAAATTTTTATTTTGCAATCTTTTAAAACATTTGATCATGTGTTTAAAAAGGGGGGAAATTTAACCTTCAACTGTCCTCCCCCAAAACATTTAAGTTATATTATACATGTACTTGTAAAATTAAGGCACTTCTCCTTCTTCATAGCACTTCTTCATTAGACTTCTTTATTAAGTCACTTCAGGACTCCTTTGTTAGCAGCCTCGCTGCGGGGAGGGGGCAGAGGCCCCTTGCCTTCTTAATATTTTTAGATTCCGGCCTGAGCCATGGTCGAAAGAGGTCGAACCTCTACCCTGTAAATTCAGAGCAGTACCTGTATATTTTAAGAAGTAAACTAAATGTAAGAGAAACTTTTATTTTTCCCTTCGAGCCGTGCTCTCTTCAGAACTTAGTCAGAAAAGTCGATAATTTTAGTATAAGAGAAAGTATCAGAGTATTATAGCAAGAGAAGAATTAATAATTCTCGACCCATAGGCGAGAGAAACAGACAACCCAAGCACCATAGAAGATTGGCATAACAGTCTAGCGAGTCTGTAGCCAAGAGTTTAACAGAGTGGCGACCGAAAGAATTAGAATGTTATAGAAGAAATATCCGTTGCAGCCTCCTAACCAGAACCCCGTCGACTCCGAACCACCCCAGGGCCATAGACGGAGGGGTTAACAGTCTGGCGACCCTATACCAGGATAAACACATAGAAGAAGGAAGATAACAAGACTGGACCCTTTAACCAGGATCTTCACGACTCTAGGATTCTTCCAGTCTTCCAGACCCTTTAACCAGGATCTTCACGACTCCAGAATTCTTCCAGTCTTTCAGACCCTTTACCAGGATCTTAACAGATTTAAGAAGAAGAAGATTACTTTAGAAGAAGATTACTTTAAGAAGAAGATTACTTTAAGAAGAAGATTACTTTAAGAAGAAGATTATTTTAAGATGAGGCCACTCTTTGGCCAAGATAGAAATTACCCTGCATCAGGATAAAACCATTTGACCGGCGTGTCACGACTTCCAGTTCGTAACATCCACCCTTGAACCGGTGTCACGACTCCAAGTTCTCCACGCTAGTTTTCATCCAAGAAGAAGTAGCCAACAAGACGTCTTCAGGACACGTCCCAAGGATTTCGCCATAGAAAATTTTGTTAAGTACAGTTTTTTTTTTTTAAGTAATTTATAAACATTTGAAAAGTCACTATTACTAACAGTTACTAATGAGTATCAAACCAGAATTTAACACAAAACACAGTGAACATTCAGACACCAGTGATACATTTTTATTGAAACAGTAATTGTAACAGAGAGTTAATTGTAACAGAGAGTTAATTGTAACAGAGAGTTAATTGTAACAGAGAGTAATTGTCGCAGAGTCAATTGTCGCAGAGTCAATTGTCGCAGAGTCAATTGTCGCAGAGTCAATTGCCACAGAGTCAATTGTCGCAGAGTCAATTGTCACAGTTATTTGCACTATTATATTCAGTATAGAATAATTTTATTTTATGTACCTTCCGTACATTCGAGTGAAATGTTGTTTACATTTTTTATATTTTTTGTTTGCAAATTTTTTTCAATTACTGAATTGAATTGACTTGCAAATTAAGAGAGAGAGAGTTTACAGAGAGTTTACAGAGAGTTTAGAGAGAGTTTAGAGAGAGTTTATAGAGTTATAGAGTTACTTGAAGCAGTTTCAAGTTCCATTTTCAGTTTCAGAGTTTCAGTTGGTTGTAACCAAAAGGGACAACCAAACCCCAGAGATTTATAAAGATACTTGAAGTAATTTTGAAGTCATTTTTTTGAAGTCATTTTTTAAGTCATTTTGAAGTCATTTTTTGAAGTCAGTTTTTCAAGTCAGAAGGTTGCACCAAGAGGGTCAACCAAACAGAGGTTAATCGTCTCCACTTGATAAAGATCAAGTGCAGTCATTTTCCATTTTCAGTTAATCTTCACTTGACAAGCGTTCAAGTTAGACAGTTAAGTTTCATTTTCAGTTTCAGAATACTTGATAGAGTTCAAGTCAGAGTTATATTCGAAGTCAGAGTTATATTCGAAGTCAGAGTTATATTCGAAGTCAGAGAGTTTTATTCGAAGTCAGAGAGTTTTATTCGAAGTCAGAGTTATATTCGAAGTTAGAGAGTTTTATTTGAAGTTAGAGAGTTCAAGTCAAAGTTAGTTTTTAAATCGAAGTTAGTTTTCAAATCCCAAGTTTTCAATGCAGTCAATTGAATTCAACCTTTTTTTTGTTGTTCAAGAGAATTTAATTCAACCTTTATTTTGTTGTAAAAGAGAATTAAATTCAACCTGAATTGACCCGTTGTGTCTTTAGTTAACCTTTTTTTTGTTTGTGAGAAGAAAATTGACCTATCTGTCTTTTCTTTTCATGCCATTGTTACGTATATAAATATATAGTCATGTAATTTATTATTATTTGTAACCAAAATAGTTTTTACAATTGTTTGTAACGATTTTGGTAATTATTGTAATGTTATAAAGTTATAATGTTTCAGACCAACAAAGACCCTAGGATCCACTCATGGCTGGTCTACCTAACTGTGTTCGTAATCGTGTATTGTGTATGTCCTCCGTGGTGGCGGAGGGGACCTACAATTTTACGTGGGTTCCGAACCACAAGAACATAAGAAATTTATGTAAAAACTGCCGGTAATTTGGCAACGACCAATTTTTACGAAACTAAATAATTATAAATTTAAATCTAATTAATTATCGATTTAAAACTAAAGATAGAATCTCTGGATCCAGAGGATCAAGTCATAATAGACTACTATCCACAATGTTACACTCTATATCTATTTATAACGGACATGCAAATATATCAGATCCAAAGAATCCAGTCAATTTCATTACGGTATCCATCAAGTCACGGTCCATATCGATTGCGGACCAAGTCAAAATTTACAACCATATACATTACAATATATACACTTACGAGGAAAAAGTGTAGGTGTGGCTGTAAAGACTGTACAGTAATGTAGAAATGTGTGTGCACCCATTATGGGTCTCCCATTTAAAGGTGTTTGTGGGGCAAGTGAAGATCATGAGTTTTTCAATACCTCACAGTACTATGGGGGGCACCGCTCGGCAGAGGAATCTCTTTAAATGGGGTGTGTAAGGACAGAGAGTATCCCCTAACCCAAGACGCTGCCTCCCTATATCCCACAACACTTGTGTTGAGCTGTGGGATCTATCCCCACAAAGCCTTAATTTTACTACCTTAAACTATATATATGAGGAACATGCCGTCCCTCCGTTTGTTGAACTCTTTAATTTTTGTTCTAAGTAGTGTGACAAGCAATCTTTTTTAAAAAAAAAAAGAGAGCAAAGTGCTCACGAAAGACTTATTGTCAATTTCAAACTTATACACCCGCTTAGTCACTCAATTCCCCCGAATGTAGTACTCCAAACTTTGTTTTTTTATTTTTTTTTATTTTAAACCCCAACCCTAGTTGAACCCAGTGTCGACCAAAACCGTTTTTACAAATGTTTTTAACGAGTTTTATAATTATTTTGATTATATGATGACAGAAATAGCGTAACAATTAATCGATCATGTACCTAATTTATCCTGCTCTGTACGATCGGGAAATTTTCCCGTATGACCGCACATACCCTAAATTTCAGTCATTTAATTTTTAATAAAACTTCTACACAATAAAACAGATGTATTTGTCTATATGCAAACAAGTTGTCAGACTAAAATATCAAATAATTCAAAATTCTATCAACATTCAACGAAAGAGTATGATTTTTCTACTTAACCTGCAAAAATTATTAAACCTTTTTAATATTTTTTTTTATTATATAAAAATAATTTTTAATGTAAAATTTACCTGAGATTATTAAAAGAAAAGATTGTTCGAAATGCTTCCCTTCCATTTCAATAACTTTTTTATTCTTGGTCGAAATTCATCTATGGTTCGATTTACTTTTATTTTTTTAGAATATTATAAAATTGTATTTTAGCTCGTTGAAATGCATAATTGATTCATATTTTTAATTTGTATTTTTATTTTTCTTTTGTTCAATTAATCGTGAGTAACTGCTTAAATTGTAAGGTATCAAACGAAAATTTTAGTCAAATTGACATACTACTACAGTATATGGTTATGAATTTTAGTAGTCGAATTTAATTGTGTGTCGAAATTCAATTTTAAAACCGTGAGAGTTACTGTCATTACTCGTAAGGTCTTCTAAGTACGTCTTTTTTTTAATTACCTTATACGTGTAACTGATTAATTATGTAAAATCTATAATCCTAAGTGAATTTTATTACTTTTGACACATTCGAATTCATTTACGTTCCGTCCCTCCAGTCACTTTTGAATTAAAACGCGTATGCAAACATTATCATCATAATACATAATAATTATTGCTTACTTTATATAAATTCTCGCTCATGCATTTATAGTTAATTTAACAATCCTCTCAGCTAATCTGTCTCGAAATTATCAGATACACACTTTGTACCCAATAAACATAAATACACATTTGACCACAGGTCTATACATCATCCATTACATAATTCGATTTTTTATCTACAATAGTCAATAAAATTAGTTATCAATTGTATTATATTGTATTATATTATTGTATTAATACCAATTAGGGGGGAAATACTGTAAAAAGTGAACAATGAACAATTCCTACACCATCATTATATGAATTCATTGTCTTCATGCAGAACTTATGTTCGTATAGTTTTATGTTCGAATGTCCATTTTTACATAAGAAACCAAAATCGCCTAAGCGAGTTTGGATAGAATTTCGATTTGTACGTCTTTATTCATTCTTGTATTTTTCTAATCCATCTTTTCTAATAATGACTTATACACTATGACGTCATAAAATAACTTTATTCTCTTTACGTTTCCAATACTTTGTACACTGAATCACGTTCTTAGTATTTGGACATCTTCCGTATTCAATGTATGGTAAATTCTTTAGTAATAATGTTGTGGTGTTATGTAGTATAAACATCATTATTCAACCATACTCATTCTTACATTCATGTTCTTTCTTGACCGCTATCCTTTATTAATTTTATTACTTATTCATTCATCTACCTATTGTCTACTTATGCCCTATCAACTTATCAGTCTATGTTTACTCGTGTCAATTTGTGAAGCACGAAACTTTAGGCCTTCGTTCGAAAACGAAAAAATACGTTCTCGTATTATTTTTACTTTCAAGTGCGTTCAACCCTCGCAAGATATTAATAGATGCTTGGTAAGTAAATCGAATTCCGCTGACTGGCAGATTCGAGCGCCTCAAAGATAAAATACCTCCGTTCGCTCTGAGTTCAAATTTATAACATTATAACATATTATTTCGTAAATAAATTATCTCGTAAGTGCCATGTACTTTGTATTATATTTAACATCTTAATTGTCTATTAATATGAAACATTGTAAAAAACAAAACGAAGTTATATTAACTGTTTAATTGTAATTAACTGTAATACTTTAATTTAATATAATGTAATGTACTTCAATGAAACTGTAATTGAATGTAACGATTTAATTTATCATGTAAGAATGTACTTTAAAATGGAAGTGTAATTAAACAATAAGTAAATGTGAAGTAATCCATAATTGTAATCGTAATTCTAATGAACCAAAATTAATAGCACTCAGTCGTGTACTTAATTTGTACTTATATGTACTATTACGAAATGATATCGCCTTCATAAATGTAGACTGGCGAAAAATACAAATTAGTTTTTTATTTTATTTTTATTTTTTTAAATTTTATTTTGCAATCTTTTAAAACATTTGATCATGTGTTTAAAAAGGGGGGAAATTTAACCTTCAACTGTCCTCCCCCAAAACATTTAAGTTATATTATACATGTACTTGTAAAATTAAGGCACTTCTCCTTCTTCATAGCACTTCTTCATTAGACTTCTTTATTAAGTCACTTCAGGACTCCTTTGTTAGCAGCCTCGCTGCGGGGAGGGGGCAGAGGCCCCTTGCCTTCTTAATATTTTTAGATTCCGGCCTGAGCCATGGTCGAAAGAGGTCGAACCTCTACCCCTGTAAATTCAGAGCAGTACCTGTATATTTTTAAGAAGTAAACTAAATGTAAGAGAAACTTTATTTTTCCCTTCGAGCCGTGCTCTCTTCAGAACTTAGTCAGAAAAGTCGATAATTTTAGTATAAGAGAAAGTATCAGAGTATTATAGCAAGAGAAGAATTAATAATTCTCGACCCATAGCGAGAGAAACAGACAACCCAAGCACCATAGAAGATATTGGCATAACAGTCTAGCGGTCTGTAGCCAAGAGTTTAACAGAGTGGCGACCGAAAAGAATTAGAATGTTATAGAAGAAATATCCGTTGCAGCCTCCTAACCAGAACCCCCGTCGACTCCGAACCACCCCAGGGCCATAGACGGAGGGGTTAACAGTCTGGCGACCCTATACCAGGATAAACACATAGAAGAAGGAAGATAACAAGACTGGACCCTTTAACCAGGATCTTCACGATCTAGGATTCTTCCAGTCTTCCAGACCCTTTAACCAGGATCTTCACGACTCCAGAATTCTTCCAGTCTTTCAGACCCTTTACCAGGATCTTAACAGATTTTAAGAAGAAGAAGATTACTTTAAGAAGAAGATTACTTTAAGAAGAAGATTACTTTAGAAGAAGATTACTTTAAGAAGAGATTATTTTAAGATGAGGCCACTCTTGGCCAAGATAGAAATTACCCTGCATCAGGATAAAACCATTTGACCGGCGTGTCACGACTTCCAGTTCGTAACATCCACCCTTGAACCGGTGTCACGACTCCAAGTTCTCCACGCCTAGTTTTCATCCAAGAAGAAGTAGCCAACAAGACGTCTTCAGGACACGTCCAAGGATTTCGCCATAGAAAATTTTGTTAAGTACAGTTTTTTTTTTTTAAGTAATTTATAAACATTTGAAAAGTCACTATTACTAACAGTTACTAATGAGTATCAAACCAGAATTTAACACAAAACACAGTGAACACTTCAGACACCAGTGATACATTTGTTTTTATTGAAACAGTAATTGTAACAGAGAGTTAATTGTAACAGAGAGTTAATTGTAACAGAGAGTTAATTGTCGCAGAGTCAATTGTCGCAGAGTCAATTGTCGCAGAGTCAATTGTCGCAGAGTCAATTGTCCACAGAGTCAATTGTCGCAGAGTCAATTGTCACAGTTATTTGCACTATTATATTCAGTATAGAATAATTTTATTTTATGTACCTTCCCGTACATTCGAGTGAAATGTTGTTTACATTTTTTTTATTTTTTGTTTGCAAATTTTTTTCAATTACTGAATTGAATTGACTTGCAAATTAAGAGAGAGAGAGTTTACAGAGAGTTTACAGAGAGTTTAGAGAGAGTTTAGAGAGAGTTTATAGAGTTATAGAGTTACTTGAAGCAGTTTCAAGTTCCATTTTCAGTTTTCAGAGTTTCAGTTGGTTGTAACCAAAGGGACAACCAAACCCCAGAGATTTATAAAGTACTTGAAGTAATTTTGAAGTCATTTTTTGAATCAGTTTTTCAAGTCAGAAGGTTGCACCAAGAGGGTCAACCAAAACAGAGGTTAAATCGTCTCCACTTGATAAAGATCAAGTGCAGTCATTTTCCATTTTCAGTTAATCTTCACTTGACAAGCGTTCAAGTTAGACAGTTAAGTTTCATTTTCAGTTTCAGAATACTTGATAGAGTTCAAGTCAGTTATTTCGAAGTCAGAGTTATATTCGAAGTCAGAGAGTTATATTCGAAGTCAGAGAGTTATATTCGAAGTCAGAGAGTATATTCGAAGTCAGAGAGTTTTTATTCGAAGTCAGAGAGTTTTATTCGAAGTCAGAGTTATATTCGAAGTTAGAGAGTTTTATTTGAAGTTAAGAGTTCAAGTCAAAGTTAGTTTTTAAATCGAAGTTAGTTTTCAAATCCCAAGTTTTCAATGCAGTCAATTGAATTCAACCTTTTTTTTGTTGTTCAAGAGAATTTAATTCAACCTTTATTTTGTTGTAAAAGAGAATTAAATTCAACCTGAATTGACCCGTTTGTGTCTTTAGTTAACCTTTTTTTTTGTTTGTGAGAAGAAAATTGACCTATCTGTCTGTCTTTTCTTTTCATGCCATTGTTACGTATATAAATTATAGTCATGTAATTTATTATTATTTGTAACCAAAATAGTTTTTACAATTGTTTGTAACGATTTTGGTAATTATTGTAATGTTATAAAGTTATAATGTTTCAGACCAACAAAGACCCTAGGATCCACTCATGGCTGGTCTACCTAACTGTGTTCGTAATCGTGTATTGTGTATGTCCTCCGTGTGTGGTGGCGGAGGGGACCTACAATTTTACGTGGGTTCCGAACCACAAGAACATAAGAAATTTATGTAAAAACTGCCGGTAATTTGGCAACGACCAATTTTTACGAAACTAAATAATTATAAATTTAAATCTAATTAATTATCGATTTAAAACTAAAGATAGAATCTCTGGATCCAGAGGATCAAGTCATAATAGACTACTATCCACAATGTTACACTCTATATCTATTTATAACGGACATGCAAATATATCAGATCCAAAGAATCCAGTCAATTTCATTACGGTATCCATCAAGTCACGGTCATATCGATTGCGGACCAAGTCAAAATTTACAACCATATACATTACAATATATACACTTACGAGGAAAAAGTGTAGGTGTGGCTGTAAAGACTGTACAGTAATGTAGAAATGTGTGTGCACCCATTATGGGTCTCCCATTTAAAGGTGTTTGTGGGGCAAGTGAAGATCATGAGTTTTTCAATACCTCACAGTACTATGGGGGGCACCGCTCGGCAGAGGAATCTCTTTAAATGGGGTGTGTAAGGACAGAGAGTATCCCCTAACCCAAGACGCTGCCTCCCTATATCCCACAACACTTGTGTTGAGCTGTGGGATCTATCCCCACAAAGCCTTAATTTTACTACCTTAAACTATATATATGAGGAACATGCCGTCCCTCCGTTTGTTGAACTCTTTTAATTTTTTTGTTCTAAGTAGTGTGACAAGCAATCTTTTTTTAAAAAAAAAAAGAGAGCAAAGTGCTCACGAAAGACTTATTGTCAATTTCAAACTTATACACCCGCTTAGTCACTCAATTCCCCCGAATGTAGTACTCCAAACTTTGTTTTTTATTTTTTTTTTATTTTAACACCCCAACCCTAGTTGAACCCAGTGTCGACCAAAACCGTTTTTTACAAATGTTTTTAACGAGTTTTATAATTATTTTGATTATATGATGACAGAAATAGCGTAACAATTAATCGATCATGTACCTAATTTATCCTGCTCTGTACGATCGGGAAATTTTCCCGTATGACCGCACATACCCTAAATTTCAGTCATTTAATTTTTAATAAAACTTCTACACAATAAAACAGATGTATTTGTCTATATGCAAACAAGTTGTCAGACTAAAATATCAAATAATTCAAAATTCTATCAACATTCAACGAAAGAGTATGATTTTTCTACTTAACCTGCAAAAATTATTAAACCTTTTTAATATTTTTTTTTATTATATAAAAATAATTTTTAATGTAAAAATTTACCTGAGATTATTAAAAGAAAAGATTGTTCGAAATGCTTCCCTTCCATTTCAATAACTTTTTTATTCTTGGTCGAAATTCATCTATGGTTCGATTTACTTTTATTTTTTTAGAATATTATAAAATTGTATTTAGCTCGTTGAAATGCATAATTGATTCATATTTTTAATTTGTATTTTTTTTTTCTTTTGTTCAATTAATCGTGAGTAACTGTCCTTAAATTGTAAGGTATCAAACGAAAATTTTAGTCAAATTGACATACTACTACAGTATATGGTTATGAATTTTAGTAGTCGAATTTAATTGTGTGTCGAAATTCAATTTTAAAACCGTGAGAGTTACTGTCATTACTCGTAAGGTCTTCTAAGTACGTCTTTTTTTTAATTACCTTATACGTGTAACTGATTAATTATGTAAAATCTATAATCCTAAGTGAATTTTATTACTTTTGACACATTCGAATTCATTTACGTTCCGTCCCTCCAGTCACTTTTGAATTAAAACGCGTATGCAAACATTATCATCATAATACATAATAATTATTGCTTACTTTATATAAATTCTCGCTCATGCATTTATAGTTAATTTAACAATCCTCTCAGCTAATCTGTCTCGAAATTATCAGATACACACTTTGTACCCAATAAACATAAATACACATTTGACCACAGGTCTATACATCATCCATTACATAATTCGATTTTTTATCTACAATAGTCAATAAAATTAGTTATCAATTGTATTATATTGTATTATATTATTGTATTAATACCAATTAGGGGGGAAATACTGTAAAAAGTGAACAATGAACAATTCCTACACCATCATTATATGAATTCATTGTCTTCATGCAGAACTTATGTTCGTATAGTTTTATGTTCGAATGTCCATTTTTACATAAGAAACCAAAATCGCCTAAGCGAGTTTTGGATAGAATTTCGATTTGTACGTCTTTATTCATTCTTGTATTTTTCTAATCCATCTTTTCTAATAATGACTTATACACTATGACGTCATAAAATAACTTTATTCTCTTTACGTTTCCATACTTTGTACACTGAATCACGTTCTTAGTATTTGGACATCTTCCGTATTCAATGTATGGTAAATTCTTTAGTAATAATGTTGTGGTGTTATGTAGTATAAACATCATTATTCAACCATACTCATTCTTACATTCATGTTCTTTCTTGACCGCTATCCTTTATTAATTTTATTACTTATTCATTCATCTACCTATTGTCTACTTATGCCCTATCAACTTATCAGTCTATGTTTACTCGTGTCAATTTGTGAAGCACGAAACTTTAGGCCTTCGTTCGAAAACGAAAAAAATACGTTCTCGTATTATTTTTACTTTCAAGTGCGTTCAACCCTCACAAGATATTAATAGATGCTTGGTAAGTAAATCGAATTCCGCTGACTGGCAGATTCGAGCGCCTCAAAGATAAAATACCTCCGTTCGCTCTGATTTCAAATTTATAACATTATAACATATTATTTCGTAAATAAATTATCTCGTAAGTGCCATGTACTTTGTATTATATTTAACATCTTAATTGTCTATTAATATGAAACATTGTAAAAAACAAAACGAAGTTATATAACTGTTTAATGTAATTAACTGTAATACTTTAATTTAATATAATGTAATGTACTTCAATGAAACTGTAATTGAATGTAACGATTTAATTTATCATGTAAGAATGTACTTTAAAATGGAAGTGTAATTAAACAATAAGTAAATGTGAAGTAATCCATAATTGTAATCGTAATTCTAATGAACCAAAATTAATAAGCACTCAGTCGTGTACTTAATTTGTACTTATATGTACTATTACGAAATGATATCGCCTTCATAAATGTAGACTCGGCGAAAAATACAAATTAGTTTTTGTTATTTTATTTTTATTTTTTTAAATTTTTATTTTGCAATCTTTTAAAACATTTGATCATGTGTTTAAAAAGGGGGAAATTTAACCTTCAACTGTCCTCCCCCAAAACATTTAAGTTATATTATACATGTACTTGTAAAATTAAGGCACTTCTCCTTCTCATAGCACACTTCTTCATTAGACTTCTTTATTAAGTCACTTCAGGACTCCTTTGTTAGCAGCCTCGCTGCGGGGAGGGGGCAGAGGCCCCTTGCCTTCTTAATATTTTTTAGATTCCGGCCTGAGCCATGGTCGAAAGAGGTCGAACCTCTACCCCTGTAAATTCAGAGCAGTACCTTATATTTTTAAGAAGTAAACTAAATGTAAGAGAAACTTTTATTTTTCCTTCGAGCCGTGCTCTCTTCAGAACTTAGTCAGAAAAGTCGATAATTTTAGTATAAGAGAAAGTATCAGAGTATTATAGCAAGAGAAGAATTAATAATTCTCGACCCATAGGCGAGAGAAACAGACAACCCAAGCACCATAGAAGATATTGGCATAACAGTCTAGCGAGTCTGTAGCCAAGAGTTTAACAAGTGGCGACCGAAAAGAATTAGAATGTTATAGAAGAAATATCCGTTGCAGCCTCCTAACCAGAACCCCCGTCGACTCCGAACCACCCCAGGGCCATAGACGGAGGGGTTAACAGTCTGGCGACCCTATACCAGGATAAACACATAGAAGAAGGAAGATAACAAGACTGGACCCTTTAACCAGGATCTTCACGACTCTAGGATTCTTCCAGTCTTCCAGACCCTTTAACCAGGATCTTCACGACTCCAGAATTCTTCCAGTCTTTCAGACCCTTTACCAGGATCTTAACAGATTTTAAGAAGAAGAAGATTACTTTAAGAAGAAGATTACTTTAGAGAAGATTACTTTAAGAAGAAGATTACTTTAGAAGAAGATTACTTAAGAAGAAGATTATATTTTAAGATGAGGCCACTCTTTGGCCAAGATAGAAATTACCCTGCATCAGGATAAAACCATTTGACCGGCGTGTCACGACTTCCAGTTCGTAACATCCACCCTTGAACCGGTGTCACGACTCCAAGTTCTCCACGCCTAGTTTTCATCCAAGAAGAAGTAGCCAACAAGACGTCTTCAGGACACGTCCCAAGGATTTCGCCATAGAAAATTTTGTTAAGTACAGTTTTTTTTTTTTAAGTAATTTATAAACATTTGAAAAGTCACTATTACTAACAGTTACTAATGAGTATCAAACCAGAATTTAACACAAAACACAGTGAACACTTCAGACACCAGTGATACATTTTTTTTATTGAAACAGTAATTGTAACAGAGAGTTAATTGTAACAGAGAGTTAATTGTAACAGAGAGTTAATTGTCGCAGAGTCAATTGTCGCAGAGTCAATTGTCGCAGAGTCAATTGTCGCAGAGTCAATTGTCGCAGAGTCAATTGCCACAGAGTCAATTGTCGCAGAGTCAATTGTCACAGTTATTTGCACTATTATATTCAGTATAGAATAATTTTATTTTATGTACCTTCCCGTACATTCGAGTGAAATGTTGTTTACATTTTTTATATTTTTTGTTTGCAAATTTTTTTCAATTACTGAATTGAATTGACTTGCAAATTAAGAGAGAGAGAGTTTACAGAGAGTTTACAGAGAGTTTAGAGAGAGTTTAGAGAGAGTTTATAGAGTTATAGAGTTACTTGAAGCAGTTTCAAGTTCCATTTTCAGTTTTCAGAGTTTCAGTTGGTTGTAACCAAAAGGGACAACCAAACCCCAGAGATTTATAAAGATACTTGAAGTAATTTTGAAGTCATTTTTTTGAAGTCATTTTTTTAAGTCATTTTTGAAGTCATTTTTTGAAGTCAGTTTTTCAAGTCAGAAGGTTGCACCAAGAGGGTCAACCAAAACAGAGGTTAATCGTCTCCACTTGATAAAGATCAAGTGCAGTCATTTTCCATTTTCAGTTAATCTTCACTTGACAAGCGTTCAAGTTAGACAGTTAAGTTTCATTTTCAGTTTCAGAATACTTGATAGAGTTCAAGTCAGAGTTATATTCGAAGTCAGAGTTATCGAAGTCAGAGTTATATTCGAAGTCAGAGAGTTATATTCGAAGTCAGAGAGTTTTATTCGAAGTCAGAGAGTTTTATTCGAAGTCAGAGTTATATTCGAAGTTAGAGAGTTTTATTTGAAGTTAGAGAGTTCAAGTCAAAGTTAGTTTTTAAATCGAAGTTAGTTTTCAAATCCCAAGTTTTCAATGCAGTCAATTGAATTCAATTTTTTTTGTTGTTCAAGAGAATTTAATTCAACCTTTATTTTGTTGTAAAAGAGAATTAAATTCAACCTGAATTGACCCGTTTGTGTCTTTAGTTAACCTTTTTTTTTGTTTGTGAGAAGAAAATTGACCTATCTGTCTTTTCTTTTCATGCCATTGTTACGTATATAAATATATAGTCATGTAATTTATTATTATTTGTAACCAAAATAGTTTTTACAATTGTTTGTAACGATTTTGGTAATTATTGTAATGTTATAAAGTTATAATGTTTCAGACCAACAAAGACCCTAGGATCCACTCATGGCTGGTCTACCTAACTGTGTTCGTAATCGTGTATTGTGTATGTCCTCCGTGGTGGCGGAGGGGACCTACAATTTTACGTGGGTTCCGAACCACAAGAACATAAGAAATTTATGTAAAAACTGCCGGTAATTTGGCAACGACCAATTTTTACGAAACTAAATAATTATAAATTTAAATCTAATTAATTATCGATTTAAAACTAAAGATAGAATCTCTGGATCCAGAGGATCAAGTCATAATAGACTACTATCCACAATGTTACACTCTATATCTATTTATAACGGACATGCAAATATATCAGATCCAAAGAATCCAGTCAATTTCATTACGGTATCCATCAAGTCACGGTCCATATCGATTGCGGACCAAGTCAAAATTTACAACCATATACATTACAATATATACACTTACGAGGAAAAAGTGTAGGTGTGGCTGTAAAGACTGTACAGTAATGTAGAAATGTGTGTGCACCCATTATGGGTCTCCCATTTAAAGGTGTTTGTGGGGCAAGTGAAGATCATGAGTTTTTCAATACCTCACAGTACTATGGGGGGCACCGCTCGGCAGAGGAATCTCTTTAAATGGGGTGTGTAAGGACAGAGAGTATCCCCTAACCCAAGACGCTGCCTCCCTATATCCCACAACACTTGTGTTGAGCTGTGGGATCTATCCCCACAAAGCCTTAATTTTACTACCTTAAACTATATATATGAGGAACATGCCGTCCCTCCGTTTGTTGAACTCTTTTAATTTTTTGTTCTAAGTAGTGTGACAAGCAATCTTTTTTTAAAAAAAAAAGAGAGCAAAGTGCTCACGAAAGACTTATTGTCAATTTCAAATAACCCGCTTAGTCACTCAATTCCCCCGAATGTAGTACTCCAAACTTTGTTTTTTTATTTTTTTTTATTTTAACACCCCAACCCTAGTTGAACCCAGTGTCGACCAAAACGTTTTTACAAATGTTTTTAACGAGTTTTATAATTATTTTGATTATATGATGACAGAAATAGCGTAACAATTAATCGATCATGTACCTAATTTATCCTGCTCTGTACGATCGGGAAATTTTCCCGTATGACCGCACATACCCTAAATTTCAGTCATTTAATTTTTAATAAAACTTCTACACAAAACAGATGTATTTGTCTATATGCAAACAAGTTGTCAGACTAAAATATCAAATAATTCAAAATTCTATCAACATTCAACGAAAGAGTATGATTTTTCTACTTAACCTGCAAAAATTATTAAACCTTTTTAATATTTTTTTTTATTATATAAAAATAATTTTTAATGTAAAATTTACCTGAGATTATTAAAAGAAAAGATTGTTCGAAATGCTTCCCTTCCATTTCAATAACTTTTTTATTCTTGGTCGAAATTCATCTATGGTTCGATTTACTTTTATTTTTTTAGAATATTATAAAATTGTATTTAGCTCGTTGAAATGCATAATTGATTCATATTTTTAATTTGTATTTTTATTTTTCTTTTGTTCAATTAATCGTGAGTAACTGTCCTTAAATTGTAAGGTATCAAACGAAAATTTTAGTCAAATTGACATACTACTACAGTATATGGTTATGAATTTTAGTAGTCGAATTTAATTGTGTGTCGAAATTCAATTTTAAAACCGTGAGAGTTACTGTCATTACTCGTAAGGTCTTCTAAGTACGTCTTTTTTTTAATTACCTTATACGTGTAACTGATTAATTATGTAAAATCTATAATCCTAAGTGAATTTTATTACTTTTGACACATTCGAATTCATTTACGTTCCGTCCCTCCAGTCACTTTTGAATTAAAACGCGTATGCAAACATTATCATCATAATACATAATAATTATTGCTTACTTTATAAATTCTCGCTCATGCATTTATAGTTAATTTAACAATCCTCTCAGCTAATCTGTCTCGAAATTATCAGATACACACTTTGTACCCAATAAACATAAATACACATTTGACCACAGGTCTATACATCATCCATTACATAATTCGATTTTTTATCTACAATAGTCAATAAAATTAGTTATCAATTGTATTATATTGTATTATATTATTGTATTAATACCAATTAGGGGGGAAATACTGTAAAAAGTGAACAATGAACAATTCCTACACCATCATTATATGAATTCATTGTCTTCATGCAGAACTTATGTTCGTATAGTTTTATGTTCGAATGTCCATTTTTACATAAGAAACCAAAATCGCCTAAGCGAGTTTTGGATAGAATTTCGATTTGTACGTCTTTATTCATTCTTGTATTTTTCTAATCCATCTTTTCTAATAATGACTTATACACTATGACGTCATAAAATAACTTTATTCTCTTTACGTTTCCATACTTTGTACACTGAATCACGTTCTTAGTATTTGGACATCTTCCGTATTCAATGTATGGTAAATTCTTTAGTAATAATGTTGTGTGTTTATGTAGTATAAACATCATTATTCAACCATACTCATTCTTACATTCATGTTCTTTCTTGACCGCTATCCTTTATTAATTTTATTACTTATTCATTCATCTACCTATTGTCTACTTATGCCCTATCAACTTATCAGTCTATGTTACTCGTGTCAATTTGTGAAGCACGAAACTTTAGGCCTTCGTTCGAAAACGAAAAAATACGTTCTCGTATTATTTTTACTTTCAAGTGCGTTCAACCCTCGCAAGATATTAATAGATGCTTGGTAAGTAAATCGAATTCCGCTGACTGGCAGATTCGAGCGCCTCAAAGATAAAATACCTCCGTTCGCTCTGAGTTCAAATTTATAACATTATAACATATTATTTCGTAAATAAATTATCTCGTAAGTGCCATGTACTTTGTATTATATTTAACATCTTAATTGTCTATTAATATGAAACATTGTAAAAACAAAACGAAGTTATATTAACTGTTTAATTGTAATTAACTGTAATACTTTAATTTAATATAATGTAATGTACTTCAATGAAACTGTAATTGAATGTAACGATTTAATTTATCATGTAAGAATGTACTTTAAAATGGAAGTGTAATTAAACAAAAGTAAATGTGAAGTAATCCATAATTGTAATCGTAATTGTAATGAACCAAAATTAATAGTACTCAGTCGTGTACTTAATTTGTACTTATATGTACTATTACGAAATCATATCGCCTTCATAAATGTAGACTCGGCGAAAAATACAAATTAGTTTTTTATTTTATTTTATTTTTTTAAATTTTTATTTTGCAATCTTTTAAAACATTTGATCATGTGTTTAAAAAGGGGGGAAATTTAACCTTCAACTGTCCTCCCCAAAACATTTAAGTTATATTATACATGTACTTGTAAAATTAAGGCACTTCTCCTTCTTCATAGCACTTCTTCATTAGACTTCTTTATTAAGTCACTTCAGGACTCCTTTGTTAGCAGCCTCGCTTGCGGGGAGGGGCAGAGGCCCCTTGCCTTCTTAATATTTTTAGATTCCGGCCTGAGCCATGGTCGAAAGAGGTCGAACCTCTACCCCTGTAAATTCAGAGCAGTACCTGTATATTTTTAAGAAGTAAACTAAATGTAAGAGAAACTTTTATTTTCCCTTCGAGCCGTGCTCTCTTCAGAACTTAGTCAGAAAAGTCGATAATTTTAGTATAAGAGAAAGTATCAGAGTATTATAGCAAGAGAAGAATTAATAATTCTCGACCCATAGCGAGAGAAACAGACAACCCAAGCACCATAGAAATATTGGCATAACAGTCTAGCGAGTCTGTAGCCAAGAGTTTAACAGAGTGGCGACCGAAAAGAATTAGAATGTTATAGAAGAAATATCCGTTGCAGCCTCCTAACCAGAACCCCCGTCGACTCCGAACCACCCCAGGGCCATAGACGGAGGGGTTAACAGTCTGGCGGACCCTATACCAGGATAAACACATAGAAGAAGGAAGATAACAAGACTGGACCCTTTAACCAGGATCTTCACGACTCTGGATTCTTCCAGTCTTCCAGACCCTTTAACCAGGATCTTCACGACTCCAGAATTCTTCCAGTCTTTCAGACCCTTTACCAGGATCTTAACAGATTTTAAGAGAAGAAGATTACTTTAAGAAGAAGATTACTTTAAGAAGAAGATACTTTAAGAAGAGATTACTTTAAGAGAAGATTACTTTAAGAAGAAGATTACTTTAAGAAGAAGATTATTTTAAGATGAGGCCACTCTTTGGCCAAGATAGAAATTACCCTGCATCAGGATAAAACCATTTGACCGGCGTGTCACGACTTCCAGTTCGTAACATTCCACCCTTGAACCGGTGTCACGACTCCAAGTTCTCCACGCCTAGTTTTCATCCAAGAAGAAGTAGCCAACAAGACGTCTTCAGGACACGTCAAGGATTTCGCCATAGAAAATTTTGTTAAGTACAGTTTTTTTTTTTTAAGTAATTTATAAACATTTGAAATGTCACTATTACTAACAGTTACTAATGAGTATCAAACCAGAATTTAACACAAAACACAGTGAACACTTCAGACACCAGTGATACATTTGTTTTTATTGAAACAGTAATTGTAACAGAGAGTTAATTGTAACAGAGAGTTAATTGTAACAGAGAGTTAATTGTCGCAGAGTCAATTGTCGCAGAGTCAATTGTCGCAGAGTCAATTGTCGCAGAGTCAATTGCCACAGAGTCAATTGTCGCAGAGTCAATTGTCACAGTTATTTGCACTATTATATTCAGTATAGAATAATTTTATTTTATGTACCTTCCCGTACATTCGAGTGAAATGTTGTTTACATTTTTTTATTTTTTTTGTTTGCAAATTTTTTTCAATTACTGAATTGAATTGACTTGCAAATTAAGAGAGAGAGAGTTTACAGAGAGTTTACAGAGAGTTTAGAGAGAGTTTAGAGAGAGTTTATAGAGTTATAAGTTACTTGAAGCAGTTTCAAGTTCCATTTTCAGTTTTCAGAGTTTCAGTTGGTTGTAACCAAAAGGGACAACCAAACCCCAGAGATTTATAAAGATACTTGAAGTAATTTTGAAGTCATTTTTTTGAAGTCATTTTTTAAGTCATTTTTGAAGTCATTTTTTGAAGTCAGTTTTTCAAGTCAGAAGGTTGCACCAAGAGGGTCAACCAAAACAGAGGTTAATCGTCTCCACTTGATAAAGATCAAGTGCAGTCATTTTCCATTTTCAGTTAATCTTCACTTGACAAGCGTTCAAGTTAGACAGTTAAGTTTCATTTTCAGTTTCAGAATACTTGATAGAGTTCAAGTCAGTTATATTCGAAGTCAGAGTTATATTCGAAGTCAGAGAGTTATATTCGAAGTCAGAGAGTTTTATTCGAAGTCAGAGAGTTTTATTCGAAGTCAGAGTTATATTCGAAGTTAGAGAGTTTTATTTGAAGTTAGAGAGTTCAAGTCAAAGTTAGTTTTTAAGTCGAAGTTAGTTTTCAAATCCCAAGTTTTCAATGCAGTCAATTGAATTCAACCTTTTTTTTGTTGTTCAAGAGAATTTAATTCAACCTTTATTTTGTTGTAAAAGAGAATTAAATTCAACCTGAATTGACCCGTTTGTGTCTTTAGTTAACCTTTTTTTTGTTTGTGAGAAGAAAATTGACCTATCTGTCTTTTCTTTTCATGCCATTGTTACGTATAATAATATAGTCATGTAATTATTATTATTTGTAACCAAAATAGTTTTTACAATTGTTTGTAACGATTTTGGTAATTATTGTAATGTTATAAAGTTATAATGTTTCAGACCAACAAAGACCCTAGGATCCACTCATGGCTGGTCTACCTAACTGTGTTCGTAATCGTGTATTGTGTATGTCCTCCGTGGTGGCGGAGGGGACCTACAATTTTACGTGGGTTCCGAACCACAAGAACATAAGAAATTTATGTAAAAACTGCCGGTAATTTGGCAACGACCAATTTTTACGAAACTAAATAATTATAAATTTAAATCTAATTAATTATCGATTTAAAACTAAAGATAGAATCTCTGGATCCAGAGGATCAAGTCATAATAGACTACTATCCACAATGTTACACTCTATATCTATTTATAACGGACATGCAAATATATCAGATCCAAGAATCCAGTCAATTTCATTACGGTATCCATCAAGTCACGGTCCATATCGATTGCGGACCAAGTCAAAATTTACAACCATATACATTACAATATATACACTTACGAGGAAAAGTGTAGGTGTGGCTGTAAAGACTGTACAGTAATGTAGAAATGTGTGTGCACCCATTATGGGTCTCCCATTTAAAGGTGTTTGTGGGGCAAGTGAAGATCATGAGTTTTTCAATACCTCACAGTACTATGGGGGCACCGCTCGGCAGAGGAATCTCTTTAAATGGGGTGTGTAAGGACAGAGAGTATCCCCTAACCCAAGACGCTGCCTCCCTATATCCCACAACACTTGTGTTGAGCTGTGGGATCTATCCCCACAAAGCCTTAATTTTACTACCTTAAACTATATATATGAGGAACATGCCGTCCCTCCGTTTGTTGAACTCTTTTAATTTTTTGTTCTAAGTAGTGTGACAAGCAATCTTTTTTTAAAAAAAAAAAGAGAGCAAAGTGCTCACGAAAGACTTATTGTCAATTTCAAACTTATACCACCGCTTAGTCACTCAATTCCCCCGAATGTAGTACTCCAAACTTTGTTTTTTTATATTTTTTTTATTTAACACCCCAACCCTAGTTGAACCCAGTGTCGACCAAAACCGTTTTTACAAATGTTTTTAACGAGTTTTATAATTATTTTGATTATATGATGACAGAAATAGCGTAACAATTAATCGATCATGTACCTAATTATCCTGCTCTGTACGATCGGAAATTTTACCCGTATGACCGCACATACCCTAAATTTCAGTCATTTAATTTTTAATAAAACTTCTACACAATAAAACAGATGTATTTGTCTATATGCAAACAAGTTGTCAGACTAAAATATCAAATAATTCAAAATTCTATCAACATTCAACGAAAGAGTATGATTTTTTTACTTAACCTGCAAAAATTATTAAACCTTTTTAATATTTTTTTTATTATATAAAAATAATTTTTAATGTAAAATTTACCTGAGATTATTAAAAGAAAAGATTGTTCGAAATGCTTCCCTTCCATTTCAATAACTTTTTTATTCTTGGTCGAAATTCATCTATGGTTCGATTTACTTTTATTTTTTTAGAATATTATAAAATTGTATTTAGCTCGTTGAAATGCATAATTGATTCATATTTTTAATTTGTATTTTTATTTTTCTTTTGTTCAATTAATCGTGAGTAACTGTCCTTAAATTGTAAGGTATCAAACGAAAATTTTAGTCAAATTGACATACTACTACAGTATATGGTTATGAATTTTAGTAGTCGAATTTAATTGTGTGTCGAAATTCAATTTTAAAACCGTGAGAGTTACTGTCATTACTCGTAAGGTCTTCTAAGTACGTCTTTTTTTTAATACCTTATACGTGTAACTGATTAATTATGTAAAATCTATAATCCTAAGTGAATTTATTACTTTTGACACATTCGAATTCATTTACGTTCCGTCCCTCCAGTCACTTTTGAATTAAAACGCGTATGCAAACATTATCATCATAATACATAATAATTATTGCTTACTTTATATAAATTCTCGCTCATGCATTTATAGTTAATTTAACAATCCTCTCAGCTAATCTGTCTCGAAATTATCAGATACACACTTTGTACCCAATAAAATAAATACACATTTGACCACAGGTCTATACATCATCCAACATAATTCGATTTTTTATCTACAATAGTCAATAAAATTAGTTATCAATTGTATTATATTGTATTATATTATTGTATTAATACCAATTAGGGGGGAAATACTGTAAAAGTGAACAATGAACAATTCCTACACCATCATTATATGAATTCATTGTCTTCATGCAGAACTTATGTTCGTATAGTTTTATGTTCGAATGTCCATTTTTACATAAGAAACCAAAATCGCCTAAGCGAGTTTTGGATAGAATTTCGATTTGTACGTCTTTATTCATTCTTGTATTTTTCTAATCCATCTTTTCTAATAATGACTTATACACTATGACGTCATAAAATAACTTTATTCTCTTTACGTTTCCCATACTTTGTACACTGAATCACGTTCTTAGTATTTGGACATCTTCCGTATTCAATGTATGGTAAATTCTTTAGTAATAATGTGGTGTTATGTAGTATAACACATTATTCAACCATACTCATTCTTACATTCATGTTCTTTCTTGACCGCTATCCTTTATTAATTTTATTACTTATTCATTCATCTACCTATTGTCTACTTATGCCCTATCAACTTATCAGTCTATGTTTACTCGTGTCAATTGTGAAGCACGAAACTTTAGGCCTTCGTTCGAAAACGAAAAAATACGTTCTCGTATTATTTTTACTTTCAAGTGCGTTCAACCCTCACAAGATATAATAGATGCTTGGTAAGTAAATCGAATTCGCTGACTGGCAGATTCGAGCGCCTCAAAGATAAAATACCTCCGTTCGCTCTGAGTTCAAATTTAAACATTATAAACATATTATTTCGTAAAATAAATTATCTCGTAAGTGCCATGTACTTTGTATTATATTTAACATCTAATTGTCTATTAATATGAAACATTGTAAAAAACAAAACGAAGTATATTAACTGTTTAATTGTAATTAACTGTAATACTTTAATTTAATATAATGTAATGTACTTCAATGAAACTGTAATTGAATGTAACGATTTAATTTATCATGTAAGAATGTACTTTAAAATGGAAGTGTAATTAAACAATAAGTAAATGTGAAGTAATCCATAATTGTAATCGTAATTCTAATGAACCAAAATTAATAAGCACTCAGTCGTGTACTTAATTTGTACTTATATGTACTATTACGAAATGATATCGCCTTCATAAATGTAGATCGGCGAAAAATACAAATTAGTTTTTGTTATTTTTATTTTTATTTTAAATTTTATTTGCAATCTTTTAAAACATTTGATCATGTGTTTAAAAAGGGGGGAAATTTAACCTTCAACTGTCCTCCCCAAAACATTTAAGTTATATTATACATGTACTTGTAAAATTAAGGCACTTCTCTTCTCATAGCACTTCTTCATTAGACTTCTTTATTAAGTCACTTCAGGACTCCTTTGTTAGCAGCCTCGCTGCGGGGAGGGGGCAGAGGCCCCTTGCCTTCTTAATATTTTTAGATTCCGGCCTGAGCCATGGTCGAAAGAGGTCGAACCTCTACCCATGTAAATTCAGAGCAGTACCTGTATATTTTAAGAAGTATAAACTAAATGTAAAGCGAAACTTTTATTTTTCCCTTCGAGCCGTGCTCTCTCAGAACTTAGTCAGAAAAGTCGATAATTTTAGTATAAGAGAAAGTATCAGAGTATATAGCAAGAGAAGAATTAATAATTCTCGACCCATAAGCGAGAGAAACAGACAACCCAAGCACCATAGAAGATATTGGCATAACAGTCTAGCGAGTCTGTAGCCAAGAGTTTAACAGAGTGGCGACCGAAAAGAATTAGAATGTTATAGAAGAAATATCCGTTGCAGCCTCCTAACCAGAACCCCCGTCGACTCCGAACCACCCCAGGGCCATAGACGGAGGGGTTAACATATATATATATATATATATTCTATATATATATATATATTCTATATACTCTATATATATATTCGATATATTCTATATATATATATATATATATATATATATATATATACGATATATTCTATATATATATATATATATATATATATATATATATATATATATATATACTCTATATATATATATATATATATACTTATATATATATATATATATTCTATATATATATATATATTCTGTATATATATATATATATATATATATATATATACATTATAACTGCAAACACGCAGTATAATTAACATAAAGAACGACGCTTTGTATTGGAGAATTATCCGCGCAAGATGAGAGCGAAAGAACGAAACAAATGAAAAATGAGGTACCCACCCGGGAATCGAACCCGGGATCTTCCGATTGCCGGTCAGATATGATAACCACTACACCACAGGCTTCACCCAAACAAATGCCGTAATTCCTTTACATACGCGCAGAAACCAATGCCCCAAAGGGGCACCTCCCGCATGCCGTAACATATATACAATATAACTGCAAACACGCAGTATAATTAACGTAAAGAACGACGCTTTGTATAGGAGAATTAGCCGCGCAAGATGAGAGCGAAAGAACGAAACAAATAAAAAAATGAGGTACCCACCCGGGAATCGAACCCGGGATCTTCCAATTGTCGGTCAGATATGATAACCACTACACCACAGGCCTCACCCAAACCAATGCCGTAATTCCTTTACATACGCGCAGAAACCAATGTATGTATATATGTTACGGCATGCGGGAGGTGCCCCTTTGGGGCATTGGTTTCTGCGCGTATGTAAAGGAATTACGGCATTTGTTTGGGTGAGGCCAGTGGTGTAGTGGTTATCATATCTGACCGGCAATCGGAAGATCCCGGGTTCGATTCCCGGGTGGGCACCTCATTTTTTCATTTGTTTCGTTCTTTCGCTCTCATCTTGCGCGGTATTCTCCTATACAAAGCGTCGTTCTTTACGTTAATTATACTGCGTGTTTGCAGTTATAATGTATATATGTTACGGCATACGGGATGTGCCCCTTTGGGGCATTGGTTTCTGCGCGTATGTAAAGGAATTACGGCATTTGTTTGGGTGAGGCCTGTGGTGTAGTGGTTATCATATCTGACCGACAATCGGAAGATCCAGGGTTCGATTCAAGGGTGGGTACATCATTTTTTCATTTGTTTCGTTCTTTCGCTCTCATCTTGCGCGGATAATTCTCCTATACAAAGCGTCGTTCTTTACGTTAATTATACTGCGTGTTTGCAGTTATAAGGTATATATGTTACGGCATGCGGGAGGTGCCCCTTTGGGGCATTGGTTTCTGCGCGTATGTAAAGGAATTACGGCATTTGTTTGGGTGAGGCCTGTGTGTAGTGGTTATCATATCTGACCGGCAATCGGAAGAACCCGGGTTCGATTCCCGGGTGGGTACCTCATTTTTTCATTTATTTCGATATATTTATATATATATATATATATTCTATATATATATATATATATATATATATATATATATATATATATGCAATATATATATATATATGTTCTATATATTATATAATTATATATATATATTCTATATACATATATATATTCTATATATATTCTATATATATATATATATATATATATATATATATATATATATATGAAAAGAAGAATCAACACAACGGCAAACATTTTCATTTATTTGTACATCAGACGTTTCGACAAATCTTTGTCATCATCAGTGAGTTAAGTCTTAAAACCTTAAAACAAAATTGAAAAGTGAAAGTTACATCAATACAATATTAAAACCATTAAAATTAAAACCTTAAAGCAAAATGAAAATTGCATCAATACAAAATTAAATCATTTAAATTTCATCACTATAAAAACTAAAATTAAATTAAATTTCATCACTATAAAAACTAAAATTAAATTACCTCAATAGGTAAATACACAATGTTTACATCCACCTCCATACTTGGCAAAGTCTACGGGAATACTGGATGGTCAGAGGATTAGAAAGGGTATATCTGTGAAAAACGGTTGGTTAGTTCAAAAGAGTTGTAATTTGTAGGATGAGCTATTATTATTAAGGGAGGGTTTGTTTCTATAGATGTACAAAGATTCTAAAATTCGGAGTTCTGTACGGTTATTGGATCTAGTTAAAATTTCAAACTGAGTTTTGTGAAGGGGATGGTCGTTTTCATTACTATGGTTTCTAATTGCGGATTGTGGAGGGCTACTGAGGGGACGGTTGGTACGGACTGACAAGCCCAAATGTTGAGAAAGGCGCACCTCCAGTTGGAGTTGAGTGCTGCCAATATACGCAGCCTTACAGCTGTCGCACGTGTATTTGTAAACAACATTGGGGCATACAGTTTTGGGGAATTCATCTTTGAACTTTAAAAAATTTGATAATTTAAGTGGGTTGACGAAGGCGAATCTAAAATTTATTTGGGGATAACTAGACTTGAGTAGTTTGGACAATTCACCTCGAATACGCAATGATAAATAACCATAAAAAGGTAATTTAATATATCTGGTTTCTTTTTGTACTGTAGTTATGGGGAGTTTAGTATCAAAAGTGTTATTTAAAAATTTCTTTAATTTCATTAATTGGTTCCATACTTCACTATTTCGGAAACAAACTTTTACTGGCTTGGGAACCAATTATTTAAGTTGTATGTTTTATAAATATAAGATTAGTGCTATAGTAACATTATTAACAAGAAGTTACCGTATTTGTTCGGATTACTTTTCGGTAAACGAAGAATTTAAATTTTTAAAACAGTACTTTATTAACAATTACTACCCTTCTCATCTATTCGATAACCAATTAAAGAAATTTTTAAATAACACTTTTGATACTAAACTCCCCATAACTACAGTACAAAAAGAAACCAGATATATTAAATTACCTTTTTATGGTTATTTATCATTGCGTATTCGAGGTGAATTGTCCAAACTACTCAAGTCTAGTTATCCCCAAATAAATTTTAGATTCGCCTTCGTCAACCCACTTAAATTATCAAATTTTTTAAAGTTCAAAGATGAATTCCCCAAAACTGTATGCCCCAATGTTGTTTACAAATACACGTGCGACAGCTGTAAGGCTGCGTATATTGGCAGCACTCAACTCCAACTGGAGGTGCGCCTTTCTCAACATTTGGGCTTGTCAGTCCGTACCAACCGTCCCCTCAGTAGCCCTCCACAATCCGCAATTAGAAACCATAGTAATGAAAACGACCATCCCTTCACAAAACTCAGTTTGAAATTTTAACTAGATCCAATAACCGTACAGAACTCCGAATTTTAGAATCTTTGTACATCTATAGAAACAAACCCTCCCTTAATAATAATAGCTCATCCTACAAATTACAACTCTTTTGAACTAACCAACCGTTTTTCACAGATATACCCTTTCTAATCCTCTGACCATCCAGTATTCCCGTAGACTTTGCCAAGTATGGAGGTGGATGTAAACATTGTGTATTTACCTATTGAGGTAATTTAATTTTAGTTTTTATAGTGATGAAATTTAATTTAATTTTAGTTTTATAGTGATGAAATTTAAATGATTTTAATTTTGTATTGATGCAATTTTCATTTTGCTTTAAGGTTTTAATTTTAATGGTTTTAATATTGTATTGATGTAACTTTCACTTTTCAATTTTGTTTTAAGGTTTTAAGACTTAACTCACTGATGATGACAAAAGATTTGTCGAAACGTCTGATGTACAAATAAATGAAAATGTTTGCCGTTGTGTTGATTCTTCTTTTCATCTGTAAACTCCGTTTCCCTAAGGAGAAGTCAATAGTTTTAATATATATATATATATACACATTTAACTGCAATGACCACGCAGTATATTAACGTATAGAAACGACGTAAGTATAGAGGAGTGTTCTGGACACGAGGAAGAGAAATAATAAACAAATGAAAAATAAGGCACCCGCCCGGGAATCGAACCCAGGATCTTCCGATTGCCGGTCAGACGTGCTAACCACTACACTACGGAGCCACGATAGTCAGAAGTTGTAATTCTCCTACATAGGGCAGAAACCAATGCCTTGAGAGGGCACCCTCGCAAATCGTGAATATGTACATTTAAATGCAATGACCACGCAGTATATTAACGTATAGAAACGACGTAAGTATAGAGGAGTGTTCTGCACACGAGGAAGAGAAATAACAAACAAATGAAAAATAAGGCACCCGCCCTGGAATCGAACCCAGGATCTTCCGATTGCCGGTCAGACGTGCTAACCACGACACTACGGAGCCATTATAGTCAGAAGTTGTAATTCTCCTACATAGGGCAGAAACCAATGCCTTGAGAGGGCACCCTCGCAAATCGTGAATATGTACATTTAACTTCCTCGTGTGCAGAACACTCCTCTATACTTACGTCGTTTCTATACGTTAATATACTGCGTGGTCATTGCAGTTAAATGTACATATTCACGATTTGCGAGGGTGCCCTCTCAAGGCATTGGTTTCTGCCCTATGTAGGAGAATTACAACTTCTGACTATCGTGGCTCCGTAGTGTAGTGGTTAGCAAGTCTGACCGGCAATCGGAAGATCCTGGGTTCGATTCCCGGGCGGGTGCCTTATTTTTCATTTGTTTGTTATTTTTCTTCCTCGTGTGCAGAACACTCCTCTATACTTACGTCGTTTCTATACGTTAATATACTGCGTGGTCATTGCAGTTAAATGTACATATTCACGATTTGCGAGGGTGCCCTCTCAAGGCATTGGTTTCTGCCCTATGTAGGAGAATTACAACTTCTGACTATCGTGGCTCCGTAGTGTAGTGGTTAGCACGTCTGACCGGCAATTGGAAGATCCTGGGTTCGATTCCCGGCGGGTGCCTTATTTTTCATTTGTTTGTTATTTCTCTTCCTCGTGTGCAGAACACTCCTCTATACTTACGTCGTTTCTATACGTTAATATACTGCGTGGTCATTGCAGTTAAATGTACATATTCACGATTTGCGAGGGTGCCCTCTCAAGGCATTGGTTTCTGCCCTATGTAGGAGAATTACAACTTCTGACTATCTTGGCTCCGTAGTGTAGTGGTTAGCACGTCTGACCGGCAATCGGAAGATCCTGGGTTCGATTCCCGGGCGGGTGCCTTATTTTTCATTTGTTTGTTATTTCTCTTCCTCGTGTGCAGAACACTCCTCTATACTTACGTCGTTTCTGTACGTTAATATACTGCGTGGTCATTGCAGTTAAATGTACATATTCATGATTGCGAGGGTGCCCTCTCAAGGCATGGTTTCTGCCCTATGTAGGAGAATTACAACTTCTGACTATCGTGGCTCCGTAGTGTAGTGGTTAGCACGTCTGACCGGCAATCGGAAGATCCTGGGTTCGATTCCGGGCGGGTGCCTTATTTTTCATTTGTTTATTTCTCTTCCTCGTGTGCAGAACACTCCTCTATACTTACGTCGTTTCTATACGTTAATATACTGCGTGGTCATTGCAGTTAAATGTACATATTCACGATTTGCGAGGGTGCCCTCTCAAGGCATTGGTTTCTGCCCTATGTAGGAGAATTACAACTTCTGACTATCGTGGCTCCGTAGTGTAGTGGTTAGCACGTCTGACCGGCAATCGGAAGATCCTGGGTTCGATTCCCGGGCGGGTGCCTTATTTTTCATTTGTTTATTATTTCTCTTCCTCGTGTCCAGAACACTCCTCTATACTTACGTCGTTTCTATACGTTAATATACTGCGCAGTCATTGCAGTTAAATGTACATATTCACGATTTGCGAGGGTGCCCTCTCAAGGCATTGGTTTCTGCCCTATGTAGGAGAATTACAACTTCTGACTATTTTTCATTTGTTTGTTATTTCTCTTCCTCGTGTGCAGAACACTTCTCTATACTTACGTCGTTTCTATACGTTAATATACTGCGCGGTCATTGCAGTTAAATGTACATATTCACGATTTGCGAGGGTGCCCTCTCAAGGCATTGGTTTCTGCCCTATGTAGGAGAATTACAACTTCTGACTATTTTTCATTTGTTTGTTATTTCTCTTCCTCGTGTGCAGAACACTCCTCTATACTTACGTCGTTTCTATACGTTAATATACTGCGTGGTCATTGCAGTTAAATGTACATATTCCGATTTGCGAGGGTGCCCTCTCAAGGCATTGGTTTCTGCCCTATGTAGGAGAATTACAACTTCTGACTATCGTGGCTCCGTAGTGTAGTGGTTAGCACGTCTGACCGGCAATCGGAAGATCCTGGGTTCGATTCCCGGGCGAGTGCCTTATTTTTCATTTGTTTGTTATTTCTCTTCCTCGTGTGCAGAACACTCCTCTATACTTACGTCGTTTCTATACGATATATATATATATATTCTATATATATTCTATATATATATTCTATATATATTCTATATATATATTCTATATTTATTCTATATATATTTATATATATATATATTCCATATATATATATATATATATATTCTATATATATATATATTCTATATATATATATATTCTATATATATATATATTCTATATATATATATATATAATATATATTATATATATATATATATATATATTTTTTTTAAATATATATATATTTCTATAGATATATATATATATATATATATATTATATATAATATATATATATATATTTATATATATAATATATATATATATATATATATATATATATATATTATATATATATATATATATATATATTTATATATATATATATATATATATATATATATATATATATATATATATCCAGCGGATGCTCTGAGCACCCGGTGGATCTGTTCTGTAACGTAGACGAAACTCACGCTGCACTGTGACTACCGATTTACAGCTCGGAAACTGCAACACACAAAACGCCTTCTGCTGTGTGGCGCCATTTTCACAGTGATTGTTTGTTGCTAGGCTAGGCCACGGCTTGACTTTGGAGCCCTATTGCGGTGATCCTGTAAAACACGGAGATTTCCTCTTTCATGTGGTGTATGCCCAGTTGATGCACGGTTGATAGGTACGGAAGTATTCTCAGTTGAAATCGGATGAATCATTTTAAATAGCCCTGTACACATATATATATAGTATATATATATATATATATATATATATATATATATAAATATACATATATATATATATATATATATAATTATATATATTATATATATATAGAGTATATATATATATATATATAGTAGGGTGTCTCAAATATACGAATGGAGGATTTCGGGTCGGGGCGACGCTTGCCCGTATTACACCTTTATAAAGGATTGTTATCACAAAATTTGACAGCTGTAGGAGGATTTTTAGGGGTCACTCAAGTTCGCCACTTCTGTTTCACTTATACAAGATTTTCTTCTCTTTCGCAGGTGATGGTTACTAGAGCAGGAAACCAGTTGTGGTTGCTGGACAAGGCCCCAATTGCAGCGATTGTTTGTCCACGACTTCCATCGAAGGAGCAATGCCTGCTCCTTTACTTCCACCACCACCAAGACCAAGAGGGAAGGAAGACCAAATCGAGAGCATTCGCCTGGTGGTGGAAACCATCTGGCCCATCTGGGAGAAGGCCAACATACCAACTACCACCAAGAAGTACGCAGGGAGAAGCTGGCGAAGTTGATCGATACCTACGACGCACTCAAGAAGAACAGGACAAAGCCGCAAGAGGGTTACCGGTACAAGGAGGGGATGTTCAAGTCGGATTTGGAAGACGTGTTTGACGTGGCTCACTCCTCCGCGCTATCCTCCTCCAAGGTCCCTCAGGAGGACAAGGATTTTCTCACCTCGCAGAGGGAAGACAGGATGTCGTCAAGTCTTGCGGGGGTGGACCAGAAGACAGCGAAGAAGAAAGCTGTGAAGCGGAAGAGGGATCTTGCAGCCACGGCTAGGAAGAGTAAATGGGATGCTGGGGTGACACAGCTCATGGAGGTAGCGATCTTGGAGGTGGATGGTAGCAGCACTGAAATGAACACGGAAGACGAGGATGATGACGACGAGACGTATCAAGCGCCCAGCACCAGCAAGGCCCAGACTCAAAAGAAAAGGCGAATGAATGCCCTCACGGACCCGAATCTCATCGCTGCTTGGGATCGCGACAACATGTCCGTGAGACAAGCAACGTCGTCCTTTGCAGCAGCAGCTCAGAGTTTGGGTCATGACCTGGATGACCTGGTAATCTTGCCAGCAACTGTTCATCGAACACGGAACAAGATCCGAAAGGAGATGGGAGAAGAGTTGACCCGAAAGTTCGAAGCTTCTGGTCCTTTAGTCTAGCACTGGGATGGGAAACTGTTGGAAGATATCGCCAAGGAGAAGAAGGAGGTTGACCGGATTGCTGTTGTGGTGACGGGCGATGGAGTCGAGGAGCTTATTGGTGTACCCGTTGCGGTGGACGGCACTGGAAAAGAACAGGCTGCAGCGCTCCAGGAAGTCCAGGCTTTTGGCATTTCGGAGCAAATCATTGGACTGGGATTCGACACCACAGCTGTGAACGCTGGGATGATCCAAGGTGCTTGCGTTCGCATTGAGCAGGAGTTTGGCCGTCCATGTTGTGGTTGGCTTGCCATCACCACGTCTTGGAGATCTTACTCAAGGATGTCTTCGTGCGATGTCTGGGGCCGTCCTCTTCCCCTGACATTCTCCTCTTCAAAAGATTTCAACAGCGGTGGGCCTCCATTGACAAAGGGTCATTCTTGTCCATCGGTGACGAAAGCAATCCCACAACAACTGACAACTGGGCAAATCAAGCGTCTTCCATGAAGAAATACCTGCAGCAGACGCTTTCCCACGGCACACATCCCGAGAAGACTAACCGTGAACTCCTCATCCTTTCCTCCCGCTTCCTTGGCGGTCAGGTCCAGGGGGGATTTCGTCAGCCTGGGGCCTATCACCACGCCAGATGGATGGCCAAAGCCATCTATGCCCTCAAGATTTTCATGTTCCGTCACCAACTGGACCTGACAGCCAGGAAAGAAAGAGGACTTCGGCGGCTGTGTTTGTTCATCTCCCTCGCGTACGTGAAGCAGTGGAATGAGGCAATGGTCTCGAATCGAGCTCCACTGAACGACCTAGAGTGCCTTCGCCTGCTCGAGGCCTACCCTGACAAGGAAGTCAGCCACACGGCATCCATGGCCTTGAAAAGGCACCTGTGGTACCTCTCAGAGGATCTCGTGGGGTTTGGTTTCTTTGACGACCGCATTCCAAAGGACACGAAGCTAAAGATGGTCCAACGACTTCAATCCCCCGCCACGAAGAAAGGACTCAAGCGGATCGATCCGAAGAACTTCAATCCACAGCAATCCATCGAGCTCTTCGTCACCCGGAGAACAAAAGAAGTCTTCTTCCGCGCGATCCTTCCAGAATCTGAGTCTCCCACCTTCCTCATGAAAGATCCAGAGGATTAGATCAATGACCAGGATTGGATCACGGCGCAAAAGAGGGTGAAAGCCCTGAAGGTGGTTAATGACGCCGCCGAGCGTGGTATCGCTTTGATGAAAAGATTCAATTCCACCATCACGCGTGATGAGAAGCAGAAGCAATTCGTCCTCAAGGTGGTTCGGGCTCACCAGAAGTTGATCCCCGTCAAGACGAAGGAGAGCTTGAAGAGTAAAATCAAGTAGTGTAGGACAGATTGATGATGAAAACAATCCATTTATACGCGCTTATTTCAATTAATGAAAGGTACATTTCGTTTATTTTCATTTTTGTTCAGAAATAAAGAGAATAAGAGAATGATAGAAATTTATTTTTTTTCCTAAATAGCTACAAGAAAGTGTTAAACTTGAGTGACCTCTAAATACTGTTCGATTCCCATCATTTTTCGATTTTTAAAACCTCTATGCCTATTGAATTCGGGGCAGCATTCGCGAGCAAGAGAAAATCGAAAAGAAAAATTTCTATGTATTAATGAGACACCCTAATATATAGTATATATATATATATAATGTTATAATGTTATAATGTTATAATGTTTCAGACCAACAAAGACCCTAGGATCCACTCATGGCTGGTCTACCTAACTGTGTTCGTAATCGTGTATTGTGTATACACATACGAGGAAAAGTGTAGGTGTGGCTGTAAAGACTGTACAGTAATGTAGAAATGTGTGTGCACCCATTATGGGTCTCCCATTTAAAGGTGTTTGTGGGGCAAGTGAAGATCATGAGTTTTTCAATACCTCACAGTACTATGGGGGCACCGCTCGGCAGAGGAATCTCTTTAAATGGGGTGTGTAAGGACAGAGAGTATCCCCTAACCCAAGACGCTGCCTCCCTATATCCCACAACACTTGTGTTGAGCTGTGGGATCTATCCCCACAAAGCCTTAATTTTACTACCTTAAACTATACCCTTTCTATCAACATGCGCGTCCAATCGATTCTTAAACGTGTTTATAGACGTGCTACTAATTACTTCTACCGGCAAACTATTCCAGCTGTTTACTATTCTATGCGTAAAAAAAGTTTTTCGCAACTGCTGTCTCGAACCTTCTACTTGTCAACTTACACCCGTTATTTCTAGTCCTATTATATTGAGATATTTCGAAAAACTATCTCTATCTACGTTATCAAACCCATTCATAATTTGAAAACCTGGATTAGATCACCCCTTAACCTCCTAGTCTCGAGTGTAGTCAATTTTAACTCTTTAAGCCTATCCTCGTACGACTTTGACCTAAGAGACGGAATCATCTTAGTTGCTCGTCTTTGAAACTCTTTCGATTTTGTCTATATCTTTGCGCATATGCGGATTCCAAAATTGGACCGCGTACTCCAAATGGGGTCTAACTAATGATTTATAAAGAGGAACTATAATATCGCGCGATTTGTACTCAAAATTTCGAGCTATAAAACCTAACACTTTGTTCGCCTTATTGACCGCCGCTGTACTTTGTTTTCGCTACTTTTAAATCACCAGTGACTATAACTCCTAAATCTTTTTCCTGCTCTACGCTTGTTAATCTTTCCCTGACATACTATACGCAAATTACCGTTACGCGAACCTATATGCATAATTTTGCACTTATCCACGTTAAATCTCATTTGCCATGTGACTGACCAATCAACGATTTTATTCAGATCTTCCTGAATTTTACCTCTATCTTCGTCATTAATCGCCCTACCACCCAGCTTCGTGTCATCCGCAAACTTTGAAACTGTACTGACTAGGCCGACATCTAAATCGTTAATATATATAAGAAAAAGCAAGGGGCCCAATACAGAACCCTGAGGAACGCCACTCGCTACATTAGCCCAACACGACTCCGCTCCATCAACGACCACCCTGTTTCCTGCCTCGCAACCATTCTTCTAGCCAATTTATTCTACACACCCCTGATTCCATGAGCCTTAGTTTTTTCAATCAGTCTTTTGTGCGGCACGGTGTCAAACGCTTTTGAAAATCTAAATACACTACATCAACCGCCCGATGTCTATCGTAAACGTTAACCACGCTTGGAAAAATTCTAAAAGATTAGTTAAGCAAGATTTGTTTCGCTAAAACCGTGCTGCGTATTTCTGACCAGATATGCACTTCTGTCAATCTAAGTGTTCGACTATACAATCCCTAATTATTGATTCAGTAGCTTACCTACAACAGACGTTAAACTGATTGGCCTATAATTTCCCGCCGCACTTTTATCGCCTTTCTTAAAGATAGGTGTTACGTTTGCTAACTTGAAATTATCTGGTACGCACCCCTCAGAAATAGACGCATTAAAAATCTTTGTTAGCGGCACAACAATGCTATCTTTTAATTCTTTTAGTTGTATGGGATATATGGAATCCGGACCCGGTGATTTACGCGTTTTCATTTTATCAATATAGCGCATTACTTCCCCTTCACTAACGACAATATTATCCAAAATATTACCATTATCAAAAGGTATTATGTCTATGACCGTAGGGATATTCGTTACATCTTCTATAGTAAAAACTGACGTAAAAAATTCGTTTAGCAAGGTAGCCATTTCCTTGTTTTCAGAGACTAGATCTCCATTTCCATTTTTTAATGGACCTAAGACAATTTTTACTGGATTTCTATTATTGACGTATTGAAAGAATCGCTTGGGATTTTCTTTACCGTCACGAGCTATGGAGATTTCAAATTCGCGTTTTGACTTTTTATTACACTTTTAGCTTCACGCCTTAGAGATATGTAGTTGTTTCGTAACAACAGATTATCTTTATCGGACTTGTATAGGCTATAAGCCCTCTCTCTACTCTTTATAATGTCTCCTACTCTAGAAGTAAACCACAAGGGCTGTTGTTTACTTTCGCACGCTTATTTTGTACGGTACACATTCCTCATTCATAGTCCTAAATACTTTACGAACGATTCCCACATTAGTTTTGCGTTGGAGTTCCCCATTACGTTTTCCCAATTGACGTGTGAAAATTTATTTCGAAATTTACTAAAGTCTGCGTGCTGGAAGCTAGGAATTTTAGTCGAGTTAGTTGGTTTCGAGTGACTTACTGAGAGGACAAACTCTACCATATTGTCATCGCTATTGCTCAACGGTTCTATTAATTGAAGATCAGTAATTAGCCTATCATCCGTAGTTATTACTAAATCTAAAATACTGTCCAACCTCGTAGGTTCCCCAACCTTTTGAATAAGAAAGCTATCCTCGAGAAAATTAACTAAACGATTACCTTCCACGTCTCCCTGCATTGTATCGTAATTCACGTTGGCGCAATTAAAGTCACCCATAACTAAAGCCTGCCTCACTACCGATTATTCTCTTTAGTTCACGATATAACGCTTCGTCCGTAGCAGCTGTTTGATTTGGGGCCTATATATAACCGCAACAAGAAGTTTGAAATCGTTGAATTTAAGTCTGCTATAGTCGAATCTATCGGTTCTGGAATTGCGTGCTTTACTTCTATAACGTTCGCAATATTATCTTTGATATACAACATAACACCGCCTCCTCGCCTACCTATTCTGTTTTTAACAAAAAGTCTATAACCTTTAATTGATACTCCCCTACAAAGTCACGTGTTTCAGTGCTAAGCCACGATTCATTTATCGAAATTAAATCATAGTCTTTACAAGCAATTAAAGAAAAAAATTCGTTTATTTTATTTCGTAGGCTACGAGCATTTAAGGATAAAACCTTCAAATTGTTTGTAATTGCGACACCTTCGCGAGCGCGGGGGAAATTGTGCGAATTTACGCTGGGACCGTTCGGCTTACGGCAGCCTGAAAAGAAGAGACAGTATTATGAAATAGTCTTCCTAAACGCGCAGCTCCAACTTCATTAAGATGAAGTCCATCTTCGAGGAACAATCCCTCCTGCCGTAGAAACTGTTCCAAAAATTAGCAAAATGCACTCCTTCCTGTTGGCAAGAGACTTTAGGTTATTGTTAATATAGGTCGCCTTGCTGTAGAAATCGCTTCGTTGGATAATTCGAGGAAGTATACCTGTTAAAAACAATCTTATTAGTTTTCTCCCTTAATCGCTCTAATAAGTCCCTGACCTAGCCAGCAGTTCTTCCGATCTAGAATTTTAAAACGTTATTAGTACCGACATGAATAACATACGTTGTGTCCTCGGCGGTACTGTCTGTAAAATGGTCAACATTATGGTTAATGCTCACCCTTGCACCAGGGTAGCAGTAACGGCGCCTACGACGAGGGTTTCTCCCACAGAATTCTCGAGCTGCCCTCGAACAATGGAATCACCAACGAGTCGTATTTCGGTTCATCAGTATCTTCGAACCCTAAAACAGAAAACTTATGCTTGTATTACTGGTAGACAAGGCTTTGCTTTCTCAATGGGGCTCCATTTCGCACTCGAACGAAGGGTTGGGAACTAGGGGGAGAGAGGGCTATTAGTACTATTTATATTATTATTAATAGAAACTGAGGCAGGAGGGGGTCGTACTGGCAGTCTCAAGGGATTCTAATTTTGCCGTCAGGAGCATCACGCTTTCCTCAAGTCTCACCCTGGCCTGCCCTCTCACGTCTAATTCGTTCCTCAGCACTTCCATGCTGAGCACCACCTGCAAACTAACTGATTCATTATTATTAGCCATTGTAAACGCGTAAGCAGCAAATTTCCCTTCACAGCGACTGCAAGTACTGACGGGGGTGCCATGCTTTTAATTAGTTGAATAACAAAAAACAAAAAGAAAAAAAACAAAAAACGAGCGTTTGGAAATTAATAAATTATAACGTAGGTCCACCGCGTTCTTGAAACGCAGAAACAGGATCTTGTAACACAAATTTATTACTAAATTAATATAGAATTAAGCTACGACGAAAGAAATGTTAAAGAAAAAGTATTAATGGAACTTATCTGGTCGCTGACTTAATCCTTTTTTTCCACGGTAGGTGACCCTTTTCGAGGTCAGGTAGTGTGTGAAGGAACTCTGAACTTAAAAAAACCACGTTTCTGATAGATTTTGAACACAACAAAAAACAAACCAAGGGATTTGAACCTTATGACTGCATAGTAATAGATATATATATATAGTATATATATATATATATATATATATATATATATATATAGATATATATATATATATATATATATATAATATATCTGTAGTATATATATATATATATAATTTCTTTTTTTTCCTAATAGCTAAAAGAAAGTGTTAAACTTGAGTGACCTCTAAATACTTTTCGATTCCCATCATTTTCGATTTTTAGAACCTCTATGCCTATTGAAATCGGGGCAGCAATTCGCGAGCAAGAGAAAGATCGAAAAGAAAATTTCTATGTATTATGAGACACCCTAATATATAGTATATATATATATATATATATATATATATATATAGTATATATATATATATATATAGTATATATATATATACTGTATATATATATATATATAGTATAGCATTATATATATATATATATATATATATATATATATATATAGTATATATATATATATATATATATAT